>PVHP010034841.1:0-18854 GCA_004024765.1 Zapus hudsonius
GACAGAAACCAAGGATTTTCGACACAAGGACTCCTAAACTCGCAACATTAAGGCAGCCTTAATACTCACCCACCATGACTCAGGGAACTGAGCGGAAGGGGGGGCGGAAAGATTGTGAGAGCCGTGGTGGGGGAGATGGTCCAGAGGCATGGCACCCATCAGTAACAACACACTTGGGCCAGGAAGACCAGGCTGAGTACTAGGATATCCAGGATCCCTTGCCACAAGGACTAATACAGACAGCCCACGGAGGAGGATATCCAACTGATCAGGGACGGGGAGGGGGGAATTTGGGAATTTGGGATAATAACTCATGGTTTGCCCACTAAATAATGTAACTCATTATGGACAATAAATTTATATTTTTTAAAAAAAGCTTAAAATGAGAAAAAAGAACAGGGCTGGAGAGATGGCTCAGTGGGTGTGGGTTTGGGTGTGTGCTTGGTTAAGAAGGCTGCTTCGGCTGCTGCAGAGGGCTGTCCTCCAGCATGGCAGCCACCGCTGCCTTCACCAGAGCAGCATGACTCCTTGCAAGACACTCTCATGGTGGGGCTGGAGGGGTCACCTGAGATCTCAGCCAGCCCTCCTGCCCCTCCCTGCCAGCTGCACTGGGCTCATGGTCTCCAGAGGTCCTTGAGCAAACTGTGTGGAAGGTTAACTGAGGGGGCAGGACCCCATCTATGCAGCCATTGGGAGTTATCATTGGTGCCTGGGTGAGATTTTGATGATGAAGCTACTTTGGGGTCACCATACTGTAACATCCCATTTTCTTTTAATTAAAGTATGGGCTACTTTCCCCTATCCCACTCCTGAAATCCTCTACACTTACTCCAGTCTAAAATAAATGTGTGATGAAGAAAATGCTCTCGATCTAAGTTTGTCCAACTCTTTGGAATGCTGAAATTCAAACTCTGGGGGAAGTACCATGAGTAAAGCTTCAGGGTGTTCACCCCAATGTTACAGGTCCCTGATACATAATGGAGGTTCCACTGAGATTTGAGTCATTTTTTATCCCTGCGTTTATTCTTTTTAAACCTTAAGAGAATGTAAAACTTTTGTCTCTCTCCTGACCATTTTGCTGGATAAAACAAGGCTGATCTTCTGTCCCTTGGGCTCCCAGTTGAGGGGCCCTGGGGTAACGGGCATGGAATGCCACTGCTGCAAAACCCAAGTCTTGAAAATGCACGCCATAGACCATCGCCCCGTCTATGGGCTAAAGAGGTAACTGCCAACATTAGGACAATGTGGGCTGCCACCGGTGGCTCCAGGCAGGACTCTGAGGGCAGGAATGTGTCCCTCTGTGGTCATGGGGCCCCACCAAGTAACCTCAAACTTCTGGGCACTATGCTCTGCATTCCCTGTTCCCCCAAAAGAACAAGGGGGGCAGCTTCAGGCTGAACTGTCCTGGCAACACAAGCCACTGTTGGCACCGTGGATCAGAACTTCCCCAGCTAGCGTAGGTTGTAGGCTGATGGCACCCAGTGCCTTGAGCCTTTTGCTCAGGATTTCCATCCCAAATCAAAGGCTGCTGGGAAACTCCCGTGGGATAGAGATCTGGGTTACAACATGGAGGAGTGACCCTGAGCATTCCTGGGCAAACTGCCAGGGACCACGATGTAACCTTAGATTTCAAACACTGTGACCACAGGCTGCCCAGGCCTTGTAAGGCTGCCAGGCACTGGGAGCAGCAGGGTCTATTCCTCTTCCACCACAGAAGCTGCTGTGAGCTCCTGGGTGTGACTCCAGGCTGCAGGGACTCTCGCTGGAGGAAGATTTGGGCTGGCTCTGAGCAAGGCTCGGATGGGTGGGCAGCTGCAGGCAATGGCTGCAGGCAATATTCACTGGGTAGAGTGCGTGGACATCTCCATGATAATCTAACATGTGGGCACCAACATGGATTAAGGAAAAATGGTGCCACCATGTGGATTTTTCTGCACAAGACATCTGATTAACAAATTCATTAGTTAAAACCATTGCTAATCAAATTAAAAAGAAAATTATAAAGGTCCTTCAAACCTTTCTTTTTCCCTTAAGTTTTTTTCCTTTGTAAAGCATTTATTCAAAATAAGTTAAGCCTCATGACACATGTGATATTCTTTATTTTTACAGAGCTGAGGCAGGGGAATCAGAGGGTTTTATAAAAAAAAAAAAAAGAATCCCCCTTCTGTGTTATTCAAGAGTTCTCTTCTGGTTATAAAAACTGTTCTGTTACTTCTAACTATGCTACAGACTTGATGTTTTTCAGCCTACCTGGACCATTTTTTGGAAAGTCTACCAAGGGTGATTTGTCAGATATATTCAAAGGTTTTAAAGGTAACAGAATCATTCCAGATATAATAAAGGTGTTGATAGAAATTGTCTCAAGGACCATTATGTTTTGACTATACTCTTTTAAAATGAACATCATAAAATTATTAACAGGAGTTATCTTACATCCAGAGATTATAGACTCAATAAATATGTGTTGATAAATATTTAAGAATATGGTTGTCAATTTTCTTGGAATTACATTCACAAAGGTGTTACATTAAAAAATGCCCAAATTTTCCTAATTTAGAAGGATGTATAATTCTTTTAGTACTGGATTACTTGTTTTCTATTATCTGATAAGAGTTAGTCAATTTAGTACAATTTCTCTTAATTCTATAAAGGATGAGAAACTGTTTAAAATACATGTTGGATGCCAGTTCTATAAAAGCCAACTTTATGTGCTGGTTCTCAATCATGGACTGAACAATAAAGGAAAAAAAAAACAGATGTTTTAATATGTTCAGCTGGCTCTGGTTCCAAAACAGCTCTCTTTTGGAACCCAACCCAGGAACAGGAATATTTCCCAATGCTTCCTCATAAACCAGACTGGCCCTCTGGTTAATGACAAATGTAAGGGAAATCATAACACAAGGAGATTTATATCTTCTTTATGGTACTAAAGTCCATGATCATATGGGTAAACTGAGTCAAAAAGAAAAGGACATAGGATTTTTTCATCTATTGCTCAATGATTAGAGACATTGACTACTATAAATGCTATCTGTATGTTTTCTGTTTTGCTTATACATAAAAGAGGGGGGAGAATTCCCTGGAATATGTTATAAATCTCTGTGTTACAATGGTTATACTCATTTAGCATTCTTGGGGGAGAAAAGGATCTATTCCTGAATTTTAGTAAAATCTCCAACTATAAATTTCTATATTATAGTAATTTCCAAAGGCTTAGTCTCTTTTAGTAAGAAAACTAATTTTTGTTTCTGTCAACTAGACTGGTCACAACATCTTTAGAAAAAGTGACCACAAGTCAGTTTTAAGTACTAAATAATTCTCTAACCTAACTTTTTTGTAGAACATAGTACAACTATTCTTTTGCTTGTAAAACCATCTAAACTGACTACTGTTGTCAGCTGGACCTGATCACTCCAGTTACAGTTTCTGGCTCAGTAACTCCTAACTCTCTAGTCCTAACTATGTTAATCTGTCCATGGGTTAAAAGATATTTGAACAGGTTCAGCCATTAGGCTTGCCTAAGAGGTATATAGGAATAAAACAGGTATTGCCATAGAGCTGTTCTTAAGGAAATCAGATGATTGAGTTATTAAAAACAGCTGATATACATTCTTTTATTTCTCCCTTTTTTGGTTACTTCCCTTTTCAATTCATGTCCTAATAGTGGCTCTATAATGATGATAAAAGGAAATTGTGAATGCTAGATGTGTTTTGATGAGATTAATAAGGAGATTTCTCTCAATAATAGGGAGAAATTTAGAAAGAATTGCAGAGAGACCTTGTAAGGATGACAGAACGTAATGAGTAAGTGATAAACGAAGGTGATAAGAAAGATGAGGGAAAAATGGGTTCAATTTCCTATTTAAAGAGATGCTAGTAAGTACTAGGATTTACTGGGTGTGGCATTCCTGATCCCAGCTTGTGGTATTTAACCACGCCTTACATCCCTAGACTTAAAACAATAACTATAGATTCCCTTTAAAGGAAGAAAACAATAGACCCATAGTCCAAAGGCCATGCATAGACAGGGGACCTACATACCAGACTCCCACTAAGGGGAGGAATGGGAATAAGCTCCCAAGCCACCCTCCAGCTGAGTAGTTAGACAAAACTAAGACAAGAGTATGTGTAGCCTCTACACTTAAAGTTTAATCATACTGTCTCAGGTGCTCTCACATGCTGTGATAAGAGACCCATACTGGGGGAGGGGTGGACAAGCCAAGCTTGGAGACTAGACCCTTAGGATGTGGCACAGGCTTCCTGAAGAGGACTTTCCTTGCTTCAAGACAACACATAAAGTGCACTATGTGTCTTCTTAGATTTGGGACATGAGTAGAAGTTTGGAATCCAGTCTCCTATACAAAGGACACCCCAAATCTCTAGTCCCAAATCAGTTTCCAAAGAGATGACCCTCTTCACAGCAAAGATGAGAGCCAGAATTGGGCTACATTCTGTCTCAAGACTCTTCTGCTCCTCTTTTTCCATGCTGTTTCAGATGGGACATTCAGCTTCCAATACAGCCCCAAAGCTCCACTTAATTCTTGACCAATATAAAGATGGCTAACACAGGACAATTTTATATGCCATGTAGACAGGGAGAATAACAAACTGCCATTGCCTTTCTTCAAAGACTCAAGGAGACAATAATAAAAAAAACATGATAACCTACGTTATAGAAAGTTACAAAAATTGGTGGCTAAACCAACCAAGAGCTTAAGACAGATGCTCTGAGTACAACTTCTGTTTGCTGTAATTGGAAGCCAGCAGAAAAGGGAACAGAAGATAATAAAAATTAAAGGAGATAAAAAAGATAGATATTACCAACAGAAAAGGTTGCTTAAGGAAGGGACCCCCTTCAAGAAAAGAGGACACCTCCAAGGACTGCTTCACTGGTGGATAGAGGGGGATATACTTATGGAAATTGTCCACAAAGGAAAATTTTTCCAGGCCCTTCCAAGACCCTATTCTAGAAGCTAAGGTTTTAATTATTGGGAAAAAAACCCTAAATTTTATGACTAAGGTTACTCATCAACAGCTCACAAATACTAAATTGTTCATGGTTTAAGGGATATTAGAAAAGGACTTTTTAAGGTACTCATCCAAGCTGGTTGTATTTCTTTATTTGTCAATGTGTTAATCATTGGGAAAACTAAGTTTTAAGATAAGGGTTGCTTACTAGTATTAATTTTGTAAGATAAGGTTCTCATATCTAAAAACATTGTGGTTTTAAAAATGATTTTTGACTTGTTCATGCTAATTCTATCAAATGGTCATCATCAGGCTTGTGTCAGCCATTGAGGCTTCTCTCCTCCTGTTAGGTAGAATATGTTGGGATATCTTATTTAAGCTTTATCAAATTTAAGAAATGTGAAAAACATAAAATTGTCTTATGTTTATAAGGATTTCTACTGTCCATCAGATTAATATCCAAGGTTAAGCTGACAATATTGGTTGTCACAGGTTTTTTTCTTTCAAAAACAGATGCATCAGGGTTAGATTAGAACTCAGCTGTCCTAATTCAACAATGACCAGACTCTGCTCTATTGTGGATAATCACAAGTCTCTATCTAGGATTTTCTTTAAACAATAGTCTTATGTTGGGTATTTCAGGTTATTTCCTACAAATAAGCTAATTCTTTAAGATATATTCTTTGCTCCAGGGTACAGCCTCAAACTTAGACAATGGACTTCATCATAGAAAAAAAGGATTTCAGCCTCTACAATTCAGTTTCCAGACTCTCCTGGGTTATTGGTATGTTTTCAAACATAAATGTGAAGACTTATGCTGTTCAAATTGTCTGTTCCAAATGACTTCCAGGTTAGATCAATTTATTTGGATTTATTGTCAAAAATAACATTTTCAGAGCTAACAATATCTTCTGTCTATATTGATAGCCATGAAGTATTTAAGGAACAAGATTAGTCTACTTTCATACTTCAGTTATGGCCTGCACTGTTCCAGAATATGTAAACTCAAAGGTTAGACAAAATAGACTGAGCGTTATGCCTCTCTTCAACTAGGTAAGCTTTACTAGTCAATTATAGATGTCGATCTAGAGATATCTATCCTACATAGTTGATGCAAATTCCTTCCAGAGTTTTCTAACTACCTATATAAAAGCCAAATCCAATTGGAGCCATGGAGCAAAATAGGCAAATACTTTTGCCTCTGCTCCCATGTCACGAGGCCACAGGAGATGAGGACAAAGTTTTCACACTGACTCTCTGGTATCCTGCCTTTGTGATCAGGAAACAAAATCAGTGTACAGTCTAAACAGGAGAGTCACAACTGAGGACAAACCAGTCCTCCAGGCTTTCCAGGAAAGAGAAAGCCAAGGTCAGCGTGGCCTGGACTCATCCTAACTAGCCAAACCAATGCTGGAGAAGTCACAGTACTCCTCCCAGGTCCCCAAAATCCTCTTTGGAGAGCCATTACTGATTCCCCAAAAGACATATACTTTTTTAAATCTTGGCTACCTACTGGGTCTTAAAACACTCAGAGAGAAATACATAACCAAAGATAAAAGGTTCTAATACCAACTTTTCAAAAGGAAAAACAAACAAGGCTTTAAGACAGGCTAGCTCTGTCATAAGCCTCCAACCATCAGAATGGTTTGCTAAAGAATGGGATCTAAGACAAAATGTGTGCTGGGCAGCTCAGATCCCAATGACACTAAAAGGTTCTGTGGCACCAATCTCTGTCCCTGGCCTGCCCCAGGGTAGATTGGAAAATGTACTCTGAGATTTCCCTAGATACAGGGAAGACAAAGTAAACACTTTAACATGCCTAGCTAACTTGACAGTTTTTAAACACAGATGAACTAGGAGCATTTTCCGATGGTATCATCTAGTCCATTTTTATTCCATCCATTGGATTAGGCAATGTAATCTGGCACATAGAAACTTTCAACAGATATACCTAAAAAACTTTAAATGATACTGCTGAGGGAATTTCCCTTCTTAATTCTAAAATTCAAATAATGAGGAGAACATACAGAATCACAGGGCTCTAGACATCCTCATGGCTTCCCAAGGTGGCACATGTGCTGTAATTAAGGTTAAATGCTGTATATATATTCTTCTTAATAACTCTGTTAATGTATGTCATCTGCTTTACAAGCCATACAGGAACAGTCTCAGACCATATTGGATGCTACGATGCCATTCGAGGAACAATTCTGGGGACAGATCTCAAGTTTTCATGGTGGACAGAAATCCAACACCATCTACACTGAACCACTCTGCACTGGACACCCTATAAGAATGGAATACTCTCCACTTCTGGGAGAGATACCCCACTTCCTGCCTCACAATGTTAGGCAGTACAAAATCTTGACAGTGTGATGTATGACTGATGGGTCTCTCTCTTTCAGGCCTAGGTAGGGACCCTTCCCTCTCTGGCAGATACTCCTGACTGCCATAACTTCATGTCCTATGCAGCTGGGAATACATAAGAGACTTCATCATCCATATTTCCCAACAGTAGTTGGGGTATCCTCGGGGAGGGGGGAATGTGGGAATTTAGGCGAGACCCCACACAATGTTGCCATGCTCCTCCTTAACCCCTTCCCAGTCAGAGCTTTGCCCTGCCTCCTACAGGATAAAAATGAATATTCTTGTGGGTATTATTGTTTGATTGTTTTTCTTAAATTTTTTTCAATTCTTCACCCCAATACCCTAAGAGCAGTTAGGGTTATTTCTTCTGAGGGGTGACTGTGACAGTTAACTCCTTCAGGCAAGTTCCATCGACCACCCCTCCAATTGAGTGAGAGGTGTCTCTAGCTAGGGTTCAAACCTAGATGCGAAAACTGATTGGTCAGGTATGGAACAACCAGCTGTCTTTCTGACTTACCTGGCAGAGGTCTTAAAAAGTCACTGAAAAAAAAAAGTCTAGTCCTCTTCCCTCCATATGGCTTCCTAGAAGAAGAACTTCTAATTTCCAGGCCTAATGGCTGGGGGGTGGGGGGGGAATCAAGATTTTTCCCACATGAACCTTTTTCCTCATGATGGGAGTCCTCTGTTATCTTTCTTTTTCTGCTTGTTTGGCTGAACAGCATAGGTTTTGTCTAAAACCTCTCCCGTGTTCTCCCCACACTGGTGGCTGGAGATCTCTGTAACTTTCCATTTTATTTTAATTAAGATATGGGCTAGTTTCCCCTATCCCACTCCCAAATCTTCTAACTTACTCCAATATGAAATAAACGTGTGTGATGAAGAAAATGTTCTCTAAGTTTATCCAATTCTTTGTTAAACTGAAATATGAGCTCTAGGGGAAGTACCATGAGTAAAGCTTTGGGGTGTTCACCCTGATTTTATGGGTCCCCAATACAATACTCCTGTAATAAGACAAATATACTCATTGGTTCACCAGCTGGGCTCTGATGGAATTGTTAATTTGGTCTGTCATTGGTGCCCTATCTGGGGGAGCAGATTTTTGTTCTTTACCTCTCCCTGGGAAAAGTTCACCCAACATAAACCATGGGGGAAGACAAGTTTAGAATCATAGGGGTCTATTCTATCTAAGACACCAAAGGTCAATTACATCTGCAAGCTCTGCCAGGCCGAACATTCTGTCAGACTCTCTCACTAGATCATGCAGGCAACTCTTTATACTCAAATTTCACAGTTTTCTGCTTCTCCCTGCTCAATGCCTATTCTCATTCTATGTCACTATATTCCTAAAGTATCCTCCCAAATGTCACCTTTTCAACTCCTGTGCTTGCGTGTGTGCATGTGTGCACACGTGTGTGTGTGTGTGTGTGTGTGTGTGTGTGTGTGTGTATGTTGTACACCAGGGTCTGCAAATGAATACCATCCAGCTTTAATCATGGGGTGGAGGGAGCTGGAGAATTGAACCTGGGCTGATAGGCTTTGCTAGCAAGTGCCTTTAACCACTGGGCAATCTCCCTAACCCCTCAAGTGCCTTTTTGAGCTTTCCCAGAACCTGACCTGTCTCTTTATGCCCCCACGTGCATGCTCCACATTCACTGGAATTCTCTTTTGAATTCCTGGCTGTCTTTGGTTGATACCAGTCTCATCAAATTCTGTTTAGGATAACAATTTTAGGGGTCTGGGAAGATGGCTCAGCCTTCTAGCTCAGGTTCAATTCCCCAACCACCCATGTAAAGCCAGACAGGTGTTTGTTTGCCACAACAAGACACTGTGGCATGTCCATACCCCTGCACACATGCATGCATCCACATACACATGCACACACATGCAAATAAATAAATAAAAGAGAATAAAGAATTTTAGGGGCTGGAGAGATGGCTCAGCGGTTAAGGCACTTGCCTCCAGTGCCTAAGGCCCCGGGTTCAATTCCCCAAGACCCACATAAGCCAGACCCACAAAGTGGTGGCCCTGGTGCGCTCCCTCTTTCTCTCTGTATCTCTCTCTGCTTGAAAATGAAAAAATAAAACATTAAAAAAAAGACATGAGGAACTATGCCCAGCTTTCACTTTAAAAAATTTATTAAAAAAAAAAAGAATTTTAGTCTTGCCTTGTCACCCTTTTGGCGAGTGTTATGTGAAGGGTAGGTGTTATTTTTTGGATATATAGTATCCCCCAACAGGCTCCTATGTTGAGGCTGGGCTCTACCTGGAAGATCCCATCAGAGAGAGTAACTGGATCCCGAGGGCTCTGAACCCATCAACCCATGGATGAGCTGTAATAATTTGTAATAATTTGACTGTGTTATCACAAGGTGATTAAGACAAGATGCTGAGGCCTTTTTGGAGGAAGCAGGTCACTGGGACATGTTTTTGAAGGGTAAATTTGTTCCTGTCTTCTCTCTCTGCTTCCCAGCCACCTTGAGGTAAGGAGCCTCCTTCACTGCACACCTGCACACCTCCTCCACTGCATTTCTGCCACCAGAGTGTTCAGTATATGCATTCTCACCCAAGCCAACCATGAACTTACCTTCCAAAAGTGTGAGGCACAGTAAGTCTTTCGTAAATTATTTTTACCTATTTATTTGTACATGTGTGGAAGGGGAAGCACTCCAGGGCCTCTTGCCACTGCAAACAAACTCTAGATGCACATGCTGTTTTTTGGCATCTGGCTTTACTTGGTGTGGTAGTTTGAATGTATGTCTCCCATATACTCAGGTGTTTTATTAAAGCTTGAAACTTGGATTTCCATCTGCCTCACTGGAAGAGGTGTCACTGTGGGCAGATCTTGGGGCCCAACCCTAAGGTATGTTTGGGGCAGATCTGATTTTCAGTCTGAGCTCTGCCTGAGTCCCTCTGGATGCTGTCGGTGTATGCTTGCTTGTGGTTCTGGCTGGTGGTGGTGTCTCTCTGCTTGGATTTACAAATGGGAGCCAGCTTCTTCTACCAATAATGGAACTTCCCCCCTCAGATTTGTAAGCTGAAATAAACCCTTCCTCCTATAAACTGTATTGTTTGGATGGTCATCCCAGCAACATGGAGCTGACTATAACACCTGCATGCTGGGGCCCAAGGCTATGCAAGCAAGCACCTGTACCTGCTGAGCCAGTCTCCCCAGCCCTGAATCTGCTTTGCACACCATTTCTCTTGGGCATTTGGCACAACAATGAGAAAGTAAATGACGCAGTGGGGGATGAGCAGATCACGCCCAGGGTCTACGTCAAAGAATAACTCAAGAGGAGCAAAGCCACAAGCAGGAGGATGGAGGACACACAGCTACCTTTGCAAGACAGGTGCCATGGCTGACATGTCTGACTGCAGGGGGTGTGCAGGGTCCCCCCCTGAGGTCCACCTGCACTCAGCTCTCTATAAGCCTTCAGAAAGCAGTCAGCAGACTCAGCGCACTGAATTCGCCCTGCTCTCACACCAGCCACAACTCCCACCCAGGAGAAAGTATCTGATGCTTTACCTGGTGACACAATTACCATGCCCCATAAACATCTCAGGAAAGTCCTCCCAGAGCTCTCGTGGACTGGCTTACCTTTATCAAGGTCTTCACCAACAGATCCGGGGCCGTGGCTGTAGAACCGCTTAGCAAACTCCTCCAGCTGTCGTCTGTAGTTCAGTATTTCACCGCGGGTAATCTGAGCAGGGCGAGGTTACATGGTTATGTTGATTTAGCCCAGGGTGCTTCTCTTCTGAGGTGCTAGGGATGATGCAATCCTGGATCACACCTAAGTGAGGCAATCACTCTACCATGGAGCTATATCCCAGCCCCCAGAAAGTTAACACCCACGAGGTACCTCTGTGAAAGTTCTCTTTATGCCCCCAAGCGCGTGCTCCGCATTCACTGAGTCGTTAAAGAGAGTTAGCCACATACTCTCAATCTTCTCAACCAGCTCGCTCTCTGCCTCGGTGGGCTAGAGAGAGAGAGAGAGAGAGAGAGAGTAATCAACTATAGCAATTTTGAAATATTTCCCACTGACTTCTGCTTTGGGCAGCATCACAGTAGGTTATTTGAAATGACTAAAAATTAGTTGAAATATGAAGATTATGTTCTTATAGTTAAAATAAAGTCTTTTCCTTTTTTGTGGCATGAGAGAGCAAACCAGGTTCCCATGAATACTAGACAAGTGACTTACCACTAAGCCCTACCTCGATTCTAGAATAAAATAATTTTTAAAAATAAATAGAATGGGGATTCCATCACAAGATTTGCTCATGCTATGTATCTAATTATTGACAATAAATGTGTTTAAAAATAAAATAGACAGATAGATAGATGGACATAGGCAACCCAGAAAGATGAGTGCCTCATAAAATAAAGTCCAACTTCAAGTCAACTTAATCTCTCCTGAAAATAAGATGACTTTGGTCTGATGCAGCCACCATGCTTTCAGAAACAAAACTGAAAATCCACTAAGAATGATGACATCATCCATAGCTGTCAATTCTCTCTGAAATGTGTCACACAATATCCAGAATTCAGTCAGAAATACCAAAGGCTTATCTCAGCACTTGAGAGGCAGAGGTAGGAGGATTGCCGTGAGTTCGATGCCACCCTGAGACTACATATTGAATTCCAGGTCATCCTGAGCTACAGTGAGACCCTACCTCGAAAAAATATATAAAAGAAAAAGAACTACTAAAGGCTTAAAAAGAAACTAAGAGATTCACAAGTCATACAAACAGACCATAATGGGGTTATAAAACGTATAATTAGAAATTATTTTATTTACTAAAGTAAATCTAAGAAGATAATAAAAATTGAGAATTTGGGGGCTGGAGAGATGGCTCATTGGTTAAGGTGCTTGCCTGCAAAGTCTAAACGACATACATTCTATTCCCCAGTGCCCATGTAAACCAGATGTACAAAGTAACATAGGTATCTGGAGTTTGTTTGCAGTGGCTGGAAGCCCTGGTGGGCCCATATTCATATTCTCTCTCTCTCTCTCTCTCTCTCTCTCTCTCTCTCTCTCTCTCTCTCTCTCTCTCTCTCTCTCTCTCCCCCCTTGCAAATAAATAAATTTGTAATTGAGAATTTGGGCAGAGAACAAGACATTGTTTTCAAAATGAAAATTCTAGAATTGATCTTTAGTGTTAGAGATCCAAAAACCTGGAGTGGCTGAGACCTAGGAATGTTCTACTTTGCCTGGGTGCTGGCTCAAGATGTGTTTGCTGTGGGACATCTCATCAACCTGCACCTTTACAATCTCTGTCCGTATTTCAGGTGGTCACATAGGCTAAGAAAGTAGTCAAACCAAGCAGTCAAATAACTGCCTGGTGCGTCTGGTGTGGTGGTCACATCATTAACACCAGCACGTGGGAGACTGAGTTAGGAGGATCACCATGAGTTTGAGTCCAGGCTGGGACTACAGAGTGAGTTCAAGGTCTGCCTGGGCTAGAGTGAGACTCTGCCTCAAAAGGAAAGAGACAGATAGAGGGGGAGAGAGAGAGAGAAGAAATAGCCAATGCCAGGAATTAACATGGGAATGACACTGCCTTGCAGCTACCAGAGGTAATGGAGAGAATGATGAACACTTTTATGAAAGCAATGTGAATTTGAAATGGAATGGTACAATTCCTTTAAAAATAATGAAACCGCCGGGCATGGTGGTTCACACCTTTAATCCCAGCACTTGGAAGGCAGAAGTAGGCAAATTGCCATGCGTTCAAGGCCAGCCTGGGACTACAGAGTGAGTGCCAGGTTAGCCTTGGCTAGAATGATGATGATGATTATGAAACCAAAGCCAAGAAGAAACAGAAAGCTTGCAGCTCTTTAGCCCCTTTTCAAAAACCAAATCAGTAATCACAAACACAGTAATTACAAACACAGAAACACATACACCCTCTAGTGCTGGATTCAAGGAAGCTGTGACTCCAGGCTTATTTTAAGGTCTTCACTGGCAACAGACCTGAGCTAGAGGCACAGTTTCTCTCACCCACAAACACCATAAGGCACAAAGACCAATGTAATCCTTTTCTACCAGTTTCTTCTAGCATCATCTATCCCTCTTCCTTTTCCTCATTCTCATCTTTATTAAAGGACATGACAGCCCCTCCCTGCTAAGAAAAAGGAAAGAAAGGAAGATAGGAAGGGAAATGCAGCTATGGACTGATACGAAACACCATGTGAGCCTTGCAAGATGAAGGAATAATCTCTGAGGTTGAATTCATGGAAGTGTCTATGGGGTGGCTTCCAAGTCGCTCACATGGAGACAAGCATTTCAGAAGCATTTCTGAGAGGGGTCTTAGTAGTGGACCCAACTATCAAAGGCATGAGGAAAGCCAAGTTCACTTACAGAGATGTTATATATCTCCATGGTACGGTATCGCTCCTGCACATCCTTATACCTCAGTTCCATGACTAATGATTTTGTTCTAATTTCTGCAATTGTTGCGAGAACAAACTTGAGATCTTCAAGGGTGTTGGGGCTCTTCTTGAGATTCTTGGTCAGGTTCTATGAAAGAAATTTCCATCAGGGAAACAGTAGCAAATGACCATCTTCTCAAAGGGTAGGGTTCGGGTTAGGGTTTGGATTTGGTGCTGGGCCAAGGCCCAGGGCCTTTGCACATGCCAGGCAAGTGTTCTACCACTAAGCTACAACCTCAACCCATGACAAGTGGTTTTAATTAAACACAGACATAGGTTACCTCGATCTCATCGCGGAGGTTAAAGAGCTCCTCCTTGGCCGATTCATTGAGGAGTCTCCCAAGTGAAATCACCCAGGACTTGGCATTTTCCTGCACGGTGCTAGCCAGAGGCCCCAGCTGCAGCCGGATGCAGTGCTCATCCTTGACCAACGGGTGGCGCATCACATCTCTGGCAATCTTGGAGTAGAACTGCAGCTTCTCGTCATAGGCCACACACGGAGGCTTCTTGGCTGCAAACTTCTCCATGACGATGGCCTTGTCCAGCTTCCAGAGGGGCCGGTAGCGCTTCCATTTCTGCAGGTACTTCATCAAGTTGACCAGAAGTCTGTGCACGCTTTGGGGGATCATCATGGCTTGATCAATGATCTGAGGGTTCAGGGAGATGTCGCTGAAGAAGCTTATGATCACAATTTCTTCTTCCTCCCCCTTCTGAGGTGGGCACTCGATGCAGCTGCCATTCATCCAGCGGACGAAATGCTACAGAGAAGAGGCATGGAAAATCACTTCTTTGGGGTGTGGGTCTGATACGCATGTGAGTGTAAGTACATGCACACCACAGCACGTGAGTGGAGCTCAGAGGACAACTTTCAAATGTGGGTCCCACCCTCCACCTGGTTTGGGGCAGAGTTTCTCCATGTCATTCTTGTTCATTGCTGTGTTCACCAGGCCAGCTAGCTGGGGAACTTCCAGGAAATTCTCCTGTCCCTACCTCCCATCTCATGCTGGGATTACTGCTTCCAGCTCTTACATGGCACTTGGGATTCAAAGTCGGGTATTCAGGCTTGAACGGGGCATCTCCCCACCTGAAAAATCACTTTTGGTTGGTTAGTTTTTGTTTGTTTTGAGACAGAGTTTCACTATAAAGCTGAGGCTGGTCACAAACACATGATCCTTCTGCCTTAGCCTCCCAAGCAGGCATGTACCACCACACTTCTGCCATGACTTGAATTACTTATTTATTTGAAAGCAGAGAGAGACAGCAAGAAGAGAGATAGGCAGAGAAAGGGAGAGAGGAAGAGAGAGAATGGGTACGCCAGGGCCTCTAACCATAGCAGACAAACTCCAGATGCATGCACCACTTTGTGCATCTGGCTTTACGTGAGTACTGGGGAATCCAACTAGGGTCATTAGGCTTTGCAGGTAAGCACCTGAATCACTGAGCCATCTCCCCAGCCCCATGACTTGAATTTTTTTGTTTGTTTGTTTTCGAGGTAGGGTCTCACTCTAGCCCAGGCTGGTCTGGAATTCACTCTAATTCCAGGCTGGCCTCGAACTAACAGTGATACTCCTACCTCTGCCTTCCAAGTGTTGGAATTAAAGGCTTGTGCCACCACACCCAGACACTTGAAATTTTAAAGGATAGTTCTGATCAGCAGAGGCTGGATTGCAGGACAGTCACTGTGACAGTCCAGGTGAGTAGTGATGGAAGTTCAGGATGTGTTGGCATGGGAAGAGAGAAGGAGACAGGTAGGAGAACCACAGGGAGGCAGGTTGTCCAGGTAACTGACTGGCTGATCATGGGCAGGTGAGAGAAGCCGAGGGTCAGATGTGCCAGCCTTATGGTTCATGGGTGACATTGGTACCATTTCCTGGCGTGGGACCAGGTGACATGGTAGGAAATCAGGGCTCCCATTGTGTCCAGGCCAGGTCAAGGCCCCAGGGAGGGAGACAGCAAGTAGACAGATAGCAGCTGAACTTAAGAGCATGACTCGGGACAAAAATGCAGTGGTCACCTCCTTGATGGCGTTTTCCAGAGCCTTGGCTGGTCATGACAGGTAGAGAGGGGGAAGGAGACTAGAAAGGCCAGGTGGAGTAGAGCACACCTGTGACTTCAGAACTGGGGAAGCCGAGGCAGGAGGATCATGAGTTTGAAGCCTTGAACTACATCTTAAGACCCTGTCTAAATAAATATATAAATTTTCACAAACAGAGAGAGTCAGGCAATGCTCAAATTTTATGGCTTTACAGAGGCAGAAACAGGAAGAGACAAAGATCAGAGGCCAGCTCGGTGGTGAGCAGCCTCCTGTCTGTCCACTCTTACCTTGGTGACCTCCACACAGTTGCGGGCGCAGTGGACACACAGCTTGTCGATCTCACTGGCATTGGGATGGAGGATGATCTCCGGGGCTGTCAGAATGGTTTCCGCTTGGAACAGAGGGACGTGTCCAAGGATTAATGAATTGAAAGACTGCAGGTTCCTAAAGAGGCAAGTGAAAGACAAGGACTCAGGGGGTGAAATGCACCAAGAACAGCTGGGAAGGAGCAGAGTGCAAAGGTCATAGCAGGGCTCCTACGCACCACAGCATGGTACAGTCTGGGATGAGTTGTACTATGTGGTCCTTTGATCATAAATATACACACACATTTCATTTCTTTAGGGAAACATATACTATGGATGAGTAATAACAACGACCCCCCCCCAAAAAAAAACAACTCATTCCAGCCTTCAGGACACTTCCTGATATCTGTCTTTCATGAGGCAGTTTCATGGTATCTGTCCACTTTGTCTTTTGCCTCTTTCCTCAGTGGGAGAAACTTCCAGAGGATGGGGCTGTCTGTGATCAGAGTCTAGTCCAGGCCCTGGCACAACACAGGCTATAAAAAGCTAGATGTATGGGTGGATGGATGGACAAGTGAAATGTACTGGAAAGAGATTTACTTAAAGAACCAACTTCAATAAGTCTGTCACATGGAGCCCAGGAAACAAGACCAAAGGTCTTATTTGATTTCTTGATCATGGTATCTCTCCTGCCAGGTAAGTATTATTTGATTTCTTAATGTATTATTCCAGATTGGATTTCAGCATCTCAGGACACGTAACTACAGGAAGTGACCCTAATAACAAAGCAGAACATAAAAAAGAAGGAAGAAGGCAAGCAGAGATGACTCTGAGGAGTGGAGTTGAGTCTGACTGCCCAGGTTCAAATCCCAGTTGTTCCTCTCCCTCACCATGGGACTCAAGGCAAGTCTGAGTGTCCTTGTCTGTGAGGGGAATGAGAACCACTGGAGTGCAGCAAGGAGCAAGGCATGGGATGAACTTTCCTACCTGTTGGCTTTAAGAATGATGTGTAGAAGGCTGGAGAGATGGTTCAGTGGTTAAGGCGCTTGCCTCCAAAACCTAACAACCCAAATTTTATTTCCCAGTACCAATGTAAAGCCAATGACACATGATGCACAAAGTGACACATGATTCTGGAGTTCATTTGCAGTGGTTAGAGGTCTTGATGCCCCCATTTTCTTCTCTCTCTCTTTCTCTCTCTCTACCTCACTCCTTTTCTTTGCCAGGTATCCCAGCACTCAGGAGACCAAGGTGAGTCTGATGCCAGCCTAAGACTACATAGTGAATTCCCTACCTTGAAAAAAAAAAGAATGATGTGTGGAATGAACAGTAAGACTAAAAGTGAAAATAATACCCATATACCAGCTTCATTCAGGTACAAATGTGGTTCGGAGCTTCCTACCAACAAAAGAAAGGAAAGCTACAAAGCTGCAAGATCACTAATTCATAGTATCTATAGCATTGATGAATAGCAACAAACGAGCAATAGGGCTGCTGGCACGGGCCGGTAATCTCAGATACTCAGGAAACTGAGACAGGAGGATTGCAAGTTGAAGAAATGCCTGGGCTACACACTGAGTTCAAGGCCATTTTGGGCAATTTAATAAGACTTCGCCACAAAAAAAAGTGAGAGAGAAAAAAGAAAACACTAATTCTCCAAGTATCAAGAGTCAGGTGAATATTAGAGAAGCTTCTTGTGGAGATTTTTCATAAAGAAGAAATTGTGTCTACAAAAACTTGAACCACCATGGTTATGGCTGCACATCACAGTAGGTCATGGCTGCATGTCACAGTAGGCATGATGCAGAAGCAGATAAGATACCACCTGCAGATGAATGGGTATAAGAACGTGGTAGACAAGGGGGTGGAGAGTAGACAAAGTTGCCCTATTTTCTCTCAGAAGAATGATCTGGAGAGCATTGTGTTAAGTGAAGTAGGCCAATGTCAGAAAGACACACCCCATGTCTTCTGTCTTGTGTGGAACCTAGATTTAAATTGCATATGACATCAAAGTACAAGGGTGCTCCTTAGAGGGATGCAGGGAGCCGGGACGATCGCCATTACAAGATGGCACCCACTTCCTTGCAGCTAAGTGGTAAACAACTCCATATTAGGCAATGCTTTGAGAAAGATGTGCCTTTGGCTCTGCGCATGTGCGAGTTATATAACTGTCCCTAGCCAATCCCGTGGCGCCTGGTGGTGGCAAGTTGGTATCAGCCAATCATGGGGCGACCGGTGTCCTTAATCCATATATAAGCAGCTGACTTCTAGCTCGGGGCCCCCCGGCCCCTCGCTTCCTGCTCTCCCTTCAATCAAAAGGCTCTCCAATAAAGTGTGATTTGAGAAGAATCCTCGAGTGGTGGTTGTTCTTCCTCGCTGGTCGAGGAGTTCACCGCAGAGGGAGGACAGGGACACTGTGAGGTGGAAGGGCTTTGAGCATGAATAGAGGTGGGGGTATTAGAACAAAACCTTTAATTTTGTACCTTTACTAAAAATTTTTTAAGTTAAAAAATATTGTGCTGAGATGGTACCACCCTTGATGACATGGACACATAGAAGTGATGGTGATAACTTTCATATGCTGGCTTCTCAGGCTGACCCAGAACTGCAGCCATGCACCCAGGGCAGCACATGAACCCAGCACTCAGCTGTGCTGCAGGGTGTGGGATAGAAGCCGCCAGGCTGTGGTCATCATGGGGAATAAGAAGCCAGGGAAGAGGGCTGGACCTGTGTCCTTTGAGTGGTTCTCTCAA
>PVHP010034842.1:0-18842 GCA_004024765.1 Zapus hudsonius
AGGGGAGACTCCATTCTGGCAGGGAAAACGATGGCATGAGCAGAGGGCTGGACATCACCTCTGCCACAGCACTGCAAATAGCGGCAGGAAGGTGTGCCAAACTCTGGCAAGGGGAAGCTGGCTTATAACCCCATAAGCCCGCCCCTGACAACACAGCTCCATCGAGGTTGTAAAACCCAAACTGCCATCAGCTGAGGATCGATCTATCAGAACACATTCAATTGTTTGTGGGGGACACCTGTATCAAACCATGACAATGGTTCACAAGAGTACACAATTACAAATATTCAAAGAAAAAATATTGCAACCATAAATGTATTTATATCTCTTTTCCCAACCAAGGTTACAATAACTGAGGATCATGACATGTTTTACCTATAAGTTGTATGTACATCACCTGAAATGTAACCTAAGTAGAACACTGCCCACAAAAAAACACTTGCATTATTTGAAAAACCTCTAGTCTCATTTCATTTCAGCATTAGGAATACAGAAGAATACACACTTTACTGGTTTTCTTGTACGAACTAGAGTAAAAATAACATACTATTATTTCACATGTGTTCCTTAGATCCTCTCATACTGCATGTGTTTTTATATTTCAGGCCTGCATTTTTGAACTGTTTCTTACTTGTATGACAGAGTTCTGAAATAGTAAAGACTATATTACAATTTATCTTGTATACTAACAAGTAACTCATATGCTACAAATATTAATTCCTAGGTTGGTATGGGACAAAGAAATCATACAGGGTACATGTTTTGCAGGAGTACACATTCAAAGCACTCACCTGGAAAGTATTGCAAGCTTAACTGCAACTCAACTCGTCTACCAATCCAAGTCTAACAAATTAGGATTAGGGTTAGGATTAGGGTTAGGGTTATAGAGTCATGAGGATCATGAATGCTGCAGATCACAAGTCTTTCACATGAACTTTATCAGTCTAAGAAGAACACAGCACAAAGGACACATTAGTATCTTTTGGAAGAACCCTCGCTTAATTTCATTTCAAAAAACTGGCACAACACTGGTGTAGTTCATAACCCCCTACCCTATAGACAGATCCAGGATGTGCACAGAGGAGGTTCCCCATTGGGTAGGGGACAAAGAGGAAGGAAATGGGACATCACAAGATTTAGTCATTATATATATATATATAGTTCATAATAAAGATTTTAAAAAAGAAAACAATAATACATATTAATAACAGTATACACTACTATTCCAATTTATTTATATGACCTACAGAAAAAACAATTGTTATGTTTCCCATGCATTCCTCTCAAAGCATAGCCACTCACAGTGTCTGTATCTTTCTACTTCTGGCCTACGTTTTGTGAATTGCTCCTTACATTTATGCTTCTCCTCTGAAACGGAAAAGATAATTCCTTCTGCATATACTAACAATGCTATTAGTTATCACCTTTTCCTGTGCTACAAATGTATCTTCCCTCTGAGAGTAATGGACAGAAACTCCACACAAGGCATTAAGGTTTGTAGCAATATAACTTCACAAATCTCATCATTAAAGTATACAATGCCTAACCATATCTAATGCTCCTTTGGCATCCAATGCCACAGTAACAGAGGTTTATGAAGAGCCTCACTCTACCAAAAAGAGTATCCATCACAAATATTATGCATGAACTGGACAAGTCTTAGTAATGGCAATGCACAAAAGTGACATCAGAATAATTAGGTAGATGTGCAGCTTTATTTTCATCCTTCATTTCAGTATCAGGATTACAAAGGTTTACAAATGATCCTACTTTATTATCAAAAGTAAGAGAATAATCAGTTATCACCAGTTCCCATATATTCCTTTAGAAAACATCTCTTCTCAGACTCCCTGTACCTCAATTTTCCTGCCAGGTTATTGAAAACTGAACCTTACATTTATGGCTATCTTCTGAACTACAACCGACTAAATTAATTTTCTTTATAATAATTAATTCTCTTTTCATGTGCTAAAATATTACTCAATAGGTATGGGGCCCAGGAAATCATTACCTGGGAAAATGGCATGCAAGCTATAAACTCACAAGTCTCTCCAGGAAAGCACAGCAAACATAACTAAGTATACCTTCTATTTTTTTTGTACCTATACCTTCTTGTTTAAAAAATATGCTCTCTAAGTAAGTATGAGGCATAAGAAATAATTTAAATGAATAACATTAAGTGTATCTCTCTTAAGGAAAATTTATCAATAGTAAATGTGAGTATACCACAGGATTTGTGAGAAAAATAGATGAGAAAAATCCAAGACCACAAATCCTGATGTTCATGATGAGCCTTACTCTACCTAGAATGCTGCCACTCACATGTATTTCACGAGAGATGCAACACTATAAGTAGAACACTGCCAACAACTCACATTAGTAGAACTCAAGCTTTAAATTTCTTAAGTCGTTTCAACATTAGGATAACAGAATTAGGACTATTAGGAATACATTGACTTTATTTATAAAACTATAACCCGTTTTGTCATTTTTTCATTCATTCTCTTCTAAAGCTATCTTCTCACCCTTTATTTTTAACATATTTATTTATTCATTTCTTTGAGAAATGGAAAAAGGAAAAGAGAAAGAGAGAGTGGGGATGAATATAAGTGATTAGGTTGCATGGTTTTATTTGCAAATACAGATTCTAGATGTTTTTGTCACTTTGTGTATCTGGTTTATGCTTGTACTGGAAAAAAATGCTCATGCTGCCAGGCTTTGCATACAAGCACTCTTAACATGTTAGCCCTCTCAATAGACCACACTGTGCTTTTCTTGGGCTTTTTTTTTGGGGGGGGGCTTGGATTTTCTGACCAACATGTCATTTGTACAACTGTCCTCTGAAATGAGAAAAGATTACCTTTCTGTATTTGCTTAGAGCATCAATGAAATTAGTTCTTTCCTTTTCACATGCTATAAATATTATTCCCTAGGTTAGTATGACACAAAAGAGTAGTAGAGAAAGCAGTTTACTGGAAAACACATTTTATTAACCAGTAAAGTATAGCAGGCATAATTGTACTTATACCTCTTTGCAATCCATGACTACATTAACTGAGGGTCATTCTAACCTTCACATAGAATGCTGCAGGTCTCATGACTATCTCTTGAAATTAAAACATTTAAGTAAAACACCACCTACATTACCCATTAGTCAACATAGTAGAACCATAGCTTCATTTTATTTCCACATCAGGAATACATAATATTACACAGTCCTACATTAATAACAAAACTTAAAGCATAACAAGTTACAAAAATTTCACGTGAATCCCTCTGAAGAATCACATGGCCTGTACCTCCTAATTCTGTCCCAGACTTGGTGAACTCCTTATATGAATGACAGTCCTGTGAAGAGGACATGTTTGCATTACTTTGATTTGTTTATACATACAATGATATTATTTCTTTCCTTCAAATGCATGATGTTTTACTCCCTCAGTGAGTATGGTTTTTTAGAATTGCTCTTTACATGATTGACTGTCTTCTCATTACAAATAATTACATGTCTATTCTTTATAACAACAATGACATTCATTCTCTATTTTTCTGTGCTATATGTATTACTTGCTATCTGATTTTGGGACCAAAGAAATCATTTACCTGGGAAAATGGACTGCACAGTACAAATTCACAAGTCTCTCCAGTAAAGTACAGAAAGCAGAACTCTATGGATTCCATCTTGATGAACCAAGGGCACAGTAACCAGTTCCTGATGCTCCATATTCTTCCCATGACAGAATCATGTATTTTAGGGGAAGTGCACCAGTCTGGAAGAAAACTATGCAAAAGACCTAAGTATAATCTGGTAGCATTCCAGCTTTTATTTTTTTCTTCATTTGAAAATGGGCAATACAAATATGTACAAGTAAGTGTAATTTTTATGACCCATAGAGTAAGCAGTATTTGTCATTTCCTATTCATTTTGTAAAGAGTAGAGCCTCTCAAAACGATTGCATGTTAAACTTCTAATAGAATTTTATGAACAGCTCATGATTTATATATAACTTTACTCTGAAAAAAATTGGGAGCATTACTATTCTTTATTCATATGACAGTGAAATTATCACTCACCTTTTCTTTCATCATTTTCAAGGTAGGGTCTAACTCTAGCTCAGGATGAACATGAATAGAATATGTAGTCTAAGCGTGGTCTCAGAAAGAAGCTCCTACTTCTACATCCTGAGAGCTTTAATTCAAGGTTTGTGCCATCATGCCTGGCTCCTTACCTTCTTATGTCCAAAAAAGTGCTCCATAAGTAAGTATGGGGCATAAGAAGTCATTTCATGTAACAGCATTAAGGATATATCTCTCTTGGAAAGTCCCAAAGGGTAAATGTATCTACAAAACTTTTGCTAATCCAAGGCCAAAAAACCCAATGTTCATGTTGAGCCTTCCTCTACCTAGAATGGTACAACTCACATGAATTTCATGAGAGATGCAACACTGCCAAAAACTCACATTATTATACTTTGGCAGAACACAAGCTTTAAATTCCTCATTCATTTCAACATTAAGAATACAGAATTAGGACTATTAGGAATATGTTCACCTTATTTATATGAAAAAAACTGATTTTTGTCATTTTTCATGTGTTCTTCTCTAAGGTTATCCTCTATGTCATGGTTTAATCCAGGTGTTCTCCACAAACAAATGAATGTGTTCTGAATAATCTATCCCCAACTGATGGCAGTTTGGGTATTAGAACCTCGCTAGAGCTGTGTTGTTGGGGGTGGGTTTATGGGGACTATAAGCCAGCTTCTCCTTGCCAGTGTTTGGCACACCTTCCTGCCACTGTTTGCAGTGCTGTGGCAGAGGTGATGTCCAGCCCTCTGCTCATGCCATCATTTTCCCTGCCAGGATGGAGTCTCCCCTCGAGTCCGTAACACAAATAAATCCTTTCCTTCACAAGCCACTTTTTCTTGGGTTCTTTCTGTGCAGCAACAAAGAAGGTTGATTACAACACTCTTTCTAACATATTTGCTCATTTGAGAAAAGTACAAAGATACGGAGAAAAAGAGATAGTGAGGGCTAATGTAAGTGATTTGGTTGAAGGGCCTTTTGCAAATACAAATTCTAGATATATGAGGCACTTTATGCTTCTGGTTTATGCCCTTACTGGAAAATCAAACTCAGGCTGCCAGGCTTTGTATGCAGGGACGTTTAACAGCTCACTCATTAGCCTACACTGTTCTTTATCACAGACATTTTATTGCCGTGAAATTGACCTGCGCATCATTTGCACAACTGTGCTCTGAAATGGAAAAGGTTAAATTTCTGCATTTCTTTATACTATCTATAGTAAATATAGTCCTTCTTTACTAAAATAGCATAGAGCATAACTAGTCACAAAATTTCCCGTGAATCACTCTAAAGCACATATGACCACATTGACTGTACCTTCTAATTCAATCCTGAACATCTCCCTTGTGTTTATGACTGTATTCTGAAATGGAAAAGATTGCATTCCTTTGATTTTTTTTGTAAACAATACAATCATTTCTCTCTTTAAAATGTTTCAAATATTTCACCCTAGGTGAGTAAAGGACAACGGAAATCACATCAGATTCCATGGTTTTCAGGATTACATATTCACAAATCTCACCACAAATGTACAGCAAACATAACTGAACTTGTATCTCTTACTCAATCCAAGGCTACAATCATTGAGGACCATGATGATTAACATATATTGCTGAATTCCACATGCCTGCCACGTGAAATTTAACACTTGAAGTAGAACTCTGCCCACAAAAACAGTTCCATGCTTTGGAGAACCCCTAGATTCATAATATTTCAGCAATAGGAATATAGGAAATTACGAAATATACCCATGTTCTTATATGGCCTAGAGTAAAACTACATACTATTATTTCATATGCATTCCTCTCAGATCACATCCTCTCATTTTCTTCATATGTCTGTCATGCATTTTTCAGGTGCTTACTATTATGACATAGTTGATAAAATTATGACTATATTCACATAACTAGTTTTTACTAAACATGAGTCACTTCTTTTTTTATTACCTATACTAATTGCTAGGAAATTTTGGGACACAAGATATAATAGAGGGAACATGTTTCACAGGAGTACACATTCAAACACTCACCTGAAAATATTGCAAGAATAACTGTAACTCAACCTCTTTGCCCATCCAATGATGAAGTGCCTTGTGATCTACCTAGAATGCTGGAGATCACATGTATTCCACATGAATTGCAATAGTCTAGGAACACTGCACATGAGGCCCATTAATATTCTTTGGAAGAACCCTGGCTTTATTTTGTTTTAAAGCCAGGAATAGACACTAGAGTACACTATTCCAATTTATTAATTTGATCCACCAAAAAACAGGTATTATCATTTTGATACGGGTTGCTGATAATTAATAATAAGCAACGCAGGGAGAGAGAGAGAGTTTTGGAATCCTCCCTTCCCCCTCCTCCTACTCCGAGTTCTTGTCCTCTAATGCCAAAGAATTGTATACAGGGACAGAATTAAATTTTAATTATACATTTATTCTAATTTAGTAGATCAGGAAAAGGGGAGTTGGATGGGGAAAGTGGATGTGGGAAGTCATAGTTTTCCTGCAACCAGTGTGGGGAAAACACGTGTCAGAGTTCACAGAGCTTTTATTATTTAGTTAGATAAACAGCCCAAGAAAAGATAACAGAAAGCTCCCTTTATGAGAAAGAGAGGTTCATGAGAGAAAGGTCTGGAGCCTGTACCCCTTTCATATCTGACCAATCAGTTTTGGCACCTAGGTTGTAGCTCTAACTAGACACCTCCCATTCAAGGGGAGGGGCTGGAAGGGGAGGAGTGATCCCTACACACACCTGACTGTCACAATCCCCCCTCTGAAGAAACCCTAACTGCTGTTAGGGTACTGGGGTGTGGATTTTGAAAAGAAAAAAAAGCATTAGAAAGTACATACATGTTTAAAATAAATAAAGGCACCAGAAGAAGTACATATATGTTTAAGAAACAAGAATTAACAATCCTATTTTTGAACCTATTAAGAAGCAAGGCAAACTTAATAGTGGCATATGGCAAACTCTGACTGGGGATGGGTCAAAAAAAGGAGCTTGGCAACCTTGTGTGGGGTCTCACTCCTAAACTCTCACATATTCCCCCCTCTATTGAGGACCCCAACTGCTGTTGGGAATGGGGACAAAGAAGTCTCTCTCTCATCTATTTCCTGCTGAATAGGACATGAAGTTATTGCAGCTGGGGGTATCCCTCAGAGAGGGGAGGGTCCCTAGCTAAGGCCCAAGAGAGAGAGAGAGAGAGAGAGAGAGAGAGAGAGAGAGACCTCTTAGCCATATATCACATTGCCAAGATTTTGTCCTGTCCCACATTGTGAGGCAGGAGGTGGGGTAGCTCCCCCCCCCAGAAGTGGGGAGTGTTTCACATAGGGTGTCCAGTGGAGTTCAGTGGCTGGATTGCTGTCCACCGTGGAAACGTGAGATCCATCCCCAGGATTGCAGCATCTGATAAGGTCTAAGACGGTTCCTGAATGGCTTGTAAAGCATATGACATATATTAACAGAGTTATTAAGAAGAGAAATATATACATAGTATTTAATCTTAATAACAGCACAAGCACAAGTGTCACCTATGGTAGGGTTGAGGGCATTTAGAGCCCTGTGATTTTCTCATTATTAGAATTTAGCAGATTTTCTTAGTAGTATTTTTCCAATGGAAGGAATAAACATGCAAGACAATTGTCTGTAGCTAAATTTGTAAATAAATTGAGCACATTAAAGTGTTTATCTTGTCTTTTCTATATTTAAGCAAGTTTTAAAATATATTTTCCAATTCTTCCTGGGGCAAGCCAGGGACAGAGATTGGTGTCACAAAACTCCTTTAGCATCAGTGGGAGCTGCCCGGTACATATTTATTTTAGATTCCATCCGGTTAGAAACCATTTGATGGTTGGAGGCTTATGACATTTAGTCATAGGATTAGGATTATTATTATATATCTTTGGTTATAAATTTCTGTCTGAGTGTTTAAGACCTGGTATAAAGCCTAGTTTTAACAAGTATGTCCTTTTGGGTGTCACGATGGCTCTCCAAGGAGTAATTGGGGTCTGGGAGGAGCGCTATGGCTTCCTCAGCATTATTGCTGTCAGTGAGGCAGAGTCCAGGTCGTGCTGACCTTGGTTTTCTCCCTTGATGGGAGGCTGGGGGGGACAATTTGTCCCAAGTGGACTCTTCTGTTTGTGCTGTACATTGATTTGTTTCTGGGCTTCCATATCCTCCTTGTTCAGAAGGAGAGGAAACATCCAGAGATGCAGTATAAAAACACTCCAGTATGGCCCCCTTCATCTCCTGTGGCCTTTGTGACCCGGGAACAGAGGCCAAAATATTTGCCCATTTTGTTCCATGACTCCAATTGGATTTGACTTTTATACAGATAGTTAACACACTTAGAGAGGAATTTGTATCAACCCTGTAGGATAGATATATCCATATTGACATCCAATTGACTAATAAGGCATCTCTAATTAGAGAATGGTATAATCTTTTAGTTTATTTTGTCTAACCTTGAGTTTACTTTAGTGGTTCAGGCCATAGACAAAACATAGTTTTGAAAGTATTCCTAGAAGTCATCAGAACAAGAACAATCCAGCAAGACAGCATTTATGTCTGAAAACATACCAATTATCCAGGAGGGCTTAGATACTCAAATTGTCCTTAGATGTCTGAACTTGTATCCTGCAGTAGGGGATATGTCTTAAAGAGTTTAAGTATATGAAATAAGACAATTGTTGAAATAATATCTCAGATAGAGATTCTGTGATTATTCACAATATAGTTAGCTTGGGTGAGTTCCATGAGAATTTTTTTGTACATTTCTTAACCCATGAACAATTTAGTATTTGTGAGCTATTGGTGAATAACCTTAACCATGATAGTTAAACCTTAGCATATAGAATAAGGTATTGGAAGGGCCTGGCAACATTTTCCTTAGGGACAGTTTCCGCAATGTGTCCCCCTCTGTATACCAAGGAAGCAATCCTTGGTGATATCCCCTTTCCTGAAAGGGGGCCTTCCTTAAACAACCTGTTATAGTGATGCTGGTTATTTATATTTCCCTTGTCT
Organism: Zapus hudsonius; assembly: GCA_004024765.1. Taxonomy (NCBI): domain Eukaryota; kingdom Metazoa; phylum Chordata; class Mammalia; order Rodentia; family Dipodidae; genus Zapus; species Zapus hudsonius. The sequence goes on from PVHP010034842.1 coordinate 9,111, forward strand.
TAGTTTTTAAATTTATTCCCTTTTGGCTTTTAATTGTAATTACACCAGTTGGACCCCAGAGCAGCTATTTTGGCTCTTGGTCGGTTTAGCCGCCAATTTTTCTACCTGAAGCAGTAATGGAGAAAAAGAAGCAGAAGATTCTTGAATTAGAATCATGTCCAATTCATAATTCTCATCTTCGTGGAAAGGAGGGGTCATCTCCTTCAAAAACCGATTCTGGGACCAGAAATTTGGGGTGTCCTCTATATAGGAGCTTGGGTCCCAAATTTCGAGTTAGTCCCAAATCTAAGAAGACACATAGTGCACTCTATGTGTTTTCTCGAAGCAAGGGGGGTCCCCTTCAGGAATTCCGTGCTATCCCTAAGAGGCTAGCCCCCAAGCCTGACTTCTCCAGACCTCCCCAGCCTGGGTCTCATATCACGGTATATGAGCGCACCCGAGGCATTGACTAGGGCTTATAAGTGTAGAGACTGTGCATACTCTTGTCTTAGCTCACCTAATCACTCGGCTGGGGGAGTGGTGATTCAGGGCCTCGTTTCCATTTCCCCGCTCGGAGGGAGTCTGATGCAGGTCCCCGAAATATGAGTGCTTACTTCCCCAGCCGGGGTCTCATATCACGGTATATGAGAACACCCGAGGCATTGAGTAGGCTTATAAGTGTAGAGACTGTGCATACTCTTGTCTTAGCTCACCTAATTGCTCGGCTGGGGAGTGGTGATTCGGGGCCTCGTTTCCATTTCCCCGCTCGGAGGGAGTCTGGTGCAGGTCCCCGAACTTGTGTGCTTTAGGGTGGCTTTGGAACTATGGCTCTGTTGCTTTCTTCAAGGGAAATCTATAATCATTTTAAGTCTAAGGATGTGAGGCATGGTTTAATACCATGTGCAGAGATTAAGAATGTTACACCCAGTAAATCTTAATAGTTACTAGCATCTCTTATAAAAGGAAATTGAGTCCATTTCTTTCTTGCATCGTTCTCATCACCCTCTCTCATCACTTACTCATTACATTCTATCATCCTTTCAAGTTTCTTCTGCAATTCTTTCTATAGTTCTTTCAGTTACAATTGAGAGAAATCCCTCTTAGTAAATATCTTTACTTAGTACCTTCAAAAGAATACCATTCCATATATCTTTCATTTAAGTTCCACTCAAAGTCCTTCTTCATTAAACACACCATACCATATCTACCATTCACAATTCCCATTTATAAAATTATGTACGACCTCTGCAACAGTTTAAAATAGGAAGCAATTATAAGGAAGAAAGGAAAGAAAACATTATAATAGTGCATTTTATTATCCCCCTTTTACCTCTAACAGCTTGTCTTTGGTAATTCTATCACACCAAAAACCTTCCTTGGTACTCAGGAATCCTGGGAAAAATATAGTCAAGCATGTTAGAATTTAATGTCACACATTGAGGAAGTTATGCATTAAAAGCTGGAATGAAGCCATTTCTCTGAGTAAGGAATAAGATTGGTCAATTAGAAGCATTGTGTAGAAGAATCCACAGGTGGCACGGTTGCCCTGCAGGCCCATGTGGCTGTTGCCATCTTGGGTGTGTAATTGTCAGGGTTGATCGGCCATGTTGGTTGTGGCTCAGGAGCAAAGAGAACCACGTGGCCTACCTCCATTTTTGGTTACCATGGAAACTGTTTTAGTTTCCTCCTAGCTTAGAATCAGAACGGCCATGTGGCCTTACGTTTCCCAAACAGCAAACTGTCCTCTCCCTTTTCCTCCCAGCAAAGACTTTTAGTAAGAACAGAAAAGACCAAGGGAGCTCCCAGTTCTGTGGTGGCTGACTATCATCCCCTGTTCCTGCCCCGGAGGCAGGCTTTGGTTCCAGGTCCCACCCTATGGCCTGGCCAGCCTCAGTGACTAGCTGAGTGTGGTCTCAGCCACACCTTATGGAGGTATGCAGGCACAACTTTTGCTGTTAGGTTGGAAGAGAAAATAGTTTTAGTAGTCTGCATTTAGGCAAAAATCATATTACCCCAAAAAAGAGGTAGAAACCCAAAATCATACCAGTAAAGAAAGGCAGAATTCAATTTTCCTAGCATCTGGTCTCTTCTAAACAAAGGCTGTAGCACCCCTGGGGTGAAGCCCTCTAACAGGTTTGGCTACTCTCAGGCTGGCTTTTGTTCTTAGCCAGAGGCTGAAATTGCATTTTAGAGAAGGGAGGAAAACCCTTTTATTTTTTAAATGCTATGAAACTTGAACCAGAGAATTATAAAAAAATTTCCTGCATTATTTTATTCATATATATTTGTTCTAAGAGTCCGCAGACTGGGACCTTTTAGAAACCTGAGGTCACAGGCAAGCCTCTGGAAGTCTGCCCAGGGTTCGCGCAGGAAAGATCAGGGAAGCCCCAGAGGCAGTCATCTCTCTTCCCAGGGCGGCTGGGCGGCCCAAAAGGAACTTTGGAGAGAGGGAATTTTCATTCTCTTAAGTTTAAAATTAGAATAAATGTGGAAATCAAAAATGATTCAGATCTCGGTGGGAAACCTCCATTAATGAAATTTGCAGTGGTTTAGGCCAATTTCATATGCATTCCTTTCAGATCAAGGCCTCTAACCGTGTCTATGACACTCTACTTACATGAATTGCAAACTAGCTCTTTATATTTATGACTGTCCTCTGAAATAATATTACATTCCTTTTATTTGTCTATATTAACAAACTAATTAGTCCTCTCCTTTTCCTGTGCTACAGATGTGTTCCCTAGATGAGTGATGGACAGAAGAAATCAAACCAGGGTATATGGTTTGCAGCTATATGCCTTCATAACTCTCACTAGGATACAATGGGTAACTGTATCTAATCTTTTGTCATCCATTGCCACCTTAACAGACGTTTATGATGAGCCTCACTCTAACTAAAACAGTATAAATCACATGTATTCCAAGTGAACTTACCAGTCTTAATAAGTGCAATGCCCACAGGTGACATGAGAATAATTGGATACAGAAAAACCAGATAATATCATTTTTCATTCATTGCTCTCAGAGCAGGTCCTTTCACAGTTATTGCATCTTTCTACTTTTGGTCTCCTTTCAGTGAACTGGTACTTACTTTTATGATTGTCTTCTGAAATGGGTAATATGGCATTCTTTATTTGTTAGTATTAATAAGGAAATGTGTTAGCGCCTATTCCTGTACAACAAATATGCATTCCCTGTGTAAGTAGTACAGGGAAAAGTCAAAAGTTCATAAGGTTTGCACAGGAATATCTTTACAACTCTTAACAGTAATAGTAATCTTATCTAATCCTCCTTTGTTATCCAATTTCAAAATAATAGATTCTTTTGACGAGTTACCACTGTACTGAGACAGTATCCCTTCAATAGTATTTTATCTGAATCAGGCATGTCTTAGCAGAGTGCTGCCCACAAAAAATCATACAGGGAATATGTTTTGCAAGAACACACATTCAAAACATTTACCTGGACAGTATTGCCAGCATACCTGTTACTCAACTTGTTTGACCATTAAAAGCTGACAAAAATGAATTAACGACTTCCGGTTCATGAGGGCGAACTAGAAGCCACCCAGTGTCCCTGGGGGAACAGAGGTTAGGGTTTTTAGCTGTGATCCAGGCTGTGGACGCAAGCAATGGCCAGGACCTCAACTTCCGACACTTTCCAGCAACAGGTTATTCTGATTGGAACCTGCATCAATCATAAGGACGCACAGGAAGCAGTGAGTACAACAGCCCAGCCGGCAGGAAATGCTCCGGCAGTCTGAACCGCCCACCTCCCCGGCACCCCTGAGCCCGAAGGGCCTGCATTCCCACCACCAAGGAACCCTAGCCAACCCCTGATTCCGAGGGGCCCGCCTTCCCGCCAATGCAGGGCCCTAGGCAGCCCCTGAGCCTGAGTAGCCCACATTTCCACCACCACAGAACCCTAGCCAGCCCCTGAGCCCAAGTGGCATGCGTTCCCACCACCTCAGAGGCCTAGCCAGCCCATGAGCCCAAGCCGCCTAAGATCCCGCCACTGCGGAGCCCTAGCCAGTAGGCTCGCAAGCCACCTGCAGAGCCCTAGTCAGACGGCTCCCGGCACCCAGAGGCGAAGCAACCTGTGTTCCCGTCACCTTGGAGCCCTAGCCAGCCGGCTTCCGGACACCCAGGAGCCGAACCACCCGTGTGTCCGCCACCCTAGGGTCCTAGCCTGTCGGCTTTCCGGCACCCTGGGACCCAAGCCGCCTGTGTTCCCACCACCATGCAGCCCTAGCCAGACAGCTTCCTGGCACCCAGAGGTCGAGCCGCCCGCATGCCCGCCTCCCTGGGGCACAGGACGGCCAGCTCCGGCACATCGGGGCCCAAGCCGCCTGCGTTCCCGACACCCCAGAACCCTAGCCTACTGGCTCCGCACCCGCGTGCCCGCCACCCTGGTGCCCTAGCTGGCCGGCTTCCCTGCACCCTGGAGCTGAACCGCCGGCATTCCCCCCCCCCCCGACCTAGCAGCTTTCCCGCCCAGGGACCTGGCTGCCTTTTCCACCTGGGTCGGGCTGCTTTGCTGTCCCAGATCCAGCGGCTTACACGCACAGGAACGGGCTCCTGGTCATCCCAGGACCAGGCTGCTTTCTGACCCATGCCCCAGGTGCTTTCCCATCCAGGACCAAATGCTTTTTCTGCCCGGCTCTGGGTGCTATACCAACTCAACCCGGCTACTTTCCGCCCCTGGAACCGGCTGCTTTCCCGCTCTGAGACAGCTACCGTTTCTGCCCAGACTGGCTACTTTCCCACCGCTGCACCTTTCCAGCGCTCAGATGTCTCAAAGGCATCCTACCAACCACCTCAAGTGGAATCAAAATGGGCAGACCTCAACACAAGAATATGACATCAGCTGAGGAAACCACGCCAAATGACATCAACAACACAACTAAAGGAAGAGAGCAGAGGCAACCCAGAAAGACACGACAATAAACCCTGATCAAACTGGCACAGATCCTAAGGAGAAATTAATGTTAGTCATGCAAGAAAAGATGGACCAACATACTGAAAGGGTACAAAGTCAGATTATTAGCTTTGCCAACAGGCTTAATATAATGGAGGAGAAACAAATGGATGTCAGGAGAGACATATCAGAACTAAAGGCAAGCCAGCAAACTGAAGGTATAAAAAATCAGCTTTCCAAATTAACCGAAGACATCTGCAAATATAAGAACAACTATCAGGAAGAAATAATGAAATCAAACCTGGAAATGAAATCACATATTAGCAGGATGATAGAAGCAACCCAAAAAGAAGTTGCAGAAATCAAAAATCATATTGCAATAATAAGAACATCCCTAGAATCTCTTACCAACAGGATTAATCACTGGGAAAACAGAACCTCAGACATGGAAGACAGAAAAGAGGAGAATTCAAGAGAAATCAGAACCTTGACAAACTTCAAAAGAACAAGTGAACAAGACTCAAGGGAAATGTGGGATACCATAAAAACACCTAATCTCAGGATCATGGTTATCCCAGAAGGAGAAGAAAACCAAACTAGGGGCATAGAAAATATTTTCAACAGAATCATTCAAGAAAACTTTCCATACTTGGCGAGAGATAATCCTGTACAGCTAAGAGAGTTATGGAGGACCCCAAACAAATTGGACCACAGGAGGACCACCCCAAGATCTATCTTAGTTACAATGCCAAACATTGAGGAAAAAGAGAGAGTCCTTAGAGCAACGAGAGAAAGGAAACACACATTTAAAGAAAAACCCATCAGAATCACGTCAGACTTCTCCATAGAAACTTTAAAAGCCAGGAGAGCTTAGAGCAAAGTTATACAAGGCCTAAAGATGAACGGATTCCAAACTAGACTACTCTACCAGCAAAGTTATCCTTCACAATCGATTAAGGAATTAAAGTATTCCATGAGACTAATCAGCTTTACAACTACTTGAGCACAAAGCCAAATCTTCAAAAGATACTTAATGAGAGAACCTAGGCAGACGAAACAAACATCCGATCCCAAGAAAGGAACAGAGAACAAGCAAGGTAACACAAAAGAGACAGCAGCAACAGCTCAGATACCAACCTCCATATTCTCTACAACATGGCAAACCTCACAGTTATAACTTTGAATGTAAATGGACTCAACTCTCCAAAAAAAAGACACAGGATAGCAAGTTGGATCAGGAAAATGGACCCTTCCATCTGTTGCCTTCAAGAAACACACCTTATCGCCAAAGACAGTAACCGACTGAGAGTAAAAGGGTGGAAAACAATTTTCCAGGCATGTGGGAAGAATAAAAAAGCAGGTGTGGCTACTCTAATATCTGACAAAATAGACTTTAAGCCAACAGCAATGAAAAAGGATGATGATGGCCACTTCCTATTCGTCAAGGGAACAATAAAACAAGAAGACATCACTATACTAAATATGTATGCACCAAATGCAAGGGTCTCTCAGTTCATTAGGCATAAATTACTCAAAAGCAAAGCAGATATAGATGCCAACACCATCTTAGTAGGAGACTTTAATACTCCAGTGTCATCGCTAGACAGATCGTACAAACAACAGACAAGCAGGGAAATCAAGCTGCTAAATGGCACCATTGACAAACTAGGGATAACAGACATCTACAAGATATTCCACCCCAAGTAAACAAATTACACATTCTTCTCAGCAGCGCATGGAAGTTTTTCCAAAATTAACCATATACTGGGACATAAATCGTCCTCAGCAAATTCAGGAAGATCAATGTAATCCCCTGCATCATATCAGACCACAACACATTAAAGCTAGAATTTAACAATGGGAGAGGATCCAAAAATTTCAACAGATACTGGCGACTGAACAGCTCGATCCTGAACAATGAATGGGTCAAACAAAAATCTGACAGGAAATCCAGAACTTCCTAGAAACAAATGATAATGAGGACACAACCTTTCAGAACTTTTGGGACACAATGAAGGCAGTTCTAACGGGGAAATTCATTGCAATAAATGCCTTCATAACAAAGACAGAGAGGTCTCAAATCAACCAACTATCCTCACACCTAAGGTCATTAAAACAGATGGAAAAATCCAAACATAGGAGCTCAAGAAGCAAGGAAATAATTAAGATCAGAGCTGAGATTAAAGACTTGCAAACAAAGAAAACATTTGAAAAAATAGACAAATCAAATAGTTGGTTCTTTGAAAACATCAATAGGATTGAGAAACCCCTGGCCAACTTAATCAAACAAAAAACTGAGAAGGCCCAAATTAACAAAATAAAAAATAACAAAGGGGAGAACACAACAGATCCTGATGAGATTGGAAGAATCATCAGGACATACTTCCAAAACTTCTACTCTGCAAAATTAGAGAACCTGGAAGAAATGGATAAATTCCTGGACACCTACAAACTTCCAAAGCTCAGAAACGAGCAGAAAAAGATCCTAAACAATCTGATAACAATCACAGAGATTGAATCGGTAATCAAGAACCTCCCCAAACAAAAAAGCCCAGGTCCAGATGGTTTCTCAGCTGAATTCTACCAAACCTTCATCATAGAACTGAAGCCTCTCTTTTTGAAGCTTGTCAGGGACATACAAAAAGAGGGTAGGCTCCCAAACTCCTTCTATGAAGCTACCATCGCACTAATTCCCAAACCAGGCAAGGATGTAACAAAAAAAGAAAACTACAGACCCATATCCCTGATGAACTTGGATGCAAAAATCCTAAACAAAGTCCTAACAAACCGAATACAAACCCACATCAAGTCTATAATTCACCCTGACCAAGTCGGCTTCATCCTAGGGATGTAGGGATAGTTCAACATACACAAGTCAATAAATACAATTCACCACATTAACAAACTCACCCGCAAAAACCACATGGTCATCTCAATTGATGCTGAGAAGGCTTTTGACAAAATTCAACACCACTTCATGTTCAAAACCCTTGAAAGAAATGGCACAGATGGACTATACCTAAACATGATAAAAGCAATATACAGATCTCCTAAAGCACAAATCATCCTCAATGGAGAACAACTCAAGGAGTTCCCGCTTAATTCAGTAACAAAACAGGGATGTCCACTCTCACCACTGCTCTTTAACATAGTGCTTGAAGTTCTAGCCCAAGCGATAAGACAAGAGAACAACATAAAGGGGATACAAATCAGAAAGGAAGAAGTCAAACTATCCCTCTTTCAGATGACATGATCTTATATCTATTCCAAAGAACAGCATCAGCAAACTCCTGAAGGTGATCAATGCCTTCAGCAGAGTGGCAGGATACAAAATTAATACATAAAAATCAGTAGCCTATCTATATACAGAAGACAAACAATCGGAAAAAGACTTCAGAATAACTGTCCCATTCTCTATATCCTCAAACAAAAACAAATACCTTGGAATATCACTAACCAAGGTTGTAAAGGACTTATATAAGGAAAATATTGAAACACTCAAGAAGGAAATTCAGGAGGATGTGATAAAATGGAAAGATACTGCATGCTCATGGTTAGGGAGAATCAATATTGTAAAAATGGCAATCCTACCAAAAGCGATTTACAGATTCAATGCCATGCCGATAAAAATCCCAACCTCTTTCTTCACAGACATAGAAAAAAATAATCTCTAAATTTATTTGGAAGGGCAAAAGACCTTGGATAGCTAAAATTATTCTAAGTAAGAAAACCTACTCAAGAGATATCAAAGTCCCTGACTTCAAAACATACTACAAAAAGCCATAGTAACTAAAACAGCATGGTACTGGCATAAAAACAGACAGACAGTCAATGGAACAGGTTTGAAGACCCAGCTTTAATTGGAAGTAACTTCAGTTATTTGGTCTTTGACAAGGGTGCCAACAATGTACGCTGGGCCAAAGATAGCATCTTCAACAAATGGTGCTGGATGAATTGGATAAATATGTGTAAAAAGAATGAAAATAGACCCATTCCTTTCACGATGCATAAAAATCAACTCCAAATGGATCAGAGACCTCAATATGAATCCTGTAACCCTGAACACCCTGGAAGAAAAAATAGGAGGAACTCTACATGAAATAGGAGTAGGGAAAAATTTCCTGAGCAAATCTCCAGTAGCCCAGGAAATACAACATGTACTTAACCAAAGGGAACTGATCAGGCTCAAAAGCGTTTGTACAGACAAAAAAAAAAAAAAAACATACTCAGAGCCACTAGACCCTCTTGAAATTGGGAGATGATTTTCTCCAGCTACAACTCAGAAAGAGGCCTAATTTCCAGAACCTACAGAGAACTCAAAAAGAATAACAAAAACTAAAAAATGCCCCCTCTTAAAATGGGGCACTGATATCAACAGAAAATTCACAGAGGAGGAAACACAAATGGCCTTGACTCATCTAAGAAAGTGCTCAGCATCTTTAAGCATCAGGGAAATGCAAATCAAAACCACAATGAGATCCCATCTTACCCTGGTCAGAATGGCAATCATGAAGAAAACAAACAACAGTCATTGCTGGCGAGGTTTCATGGAAAAAGGATCCCTTATTCACTGCTGGTGGGATTGCAAACTTGTTTAACCGCTATGGAAAGGACTGTGGAGACTCCTAGACAGAATGGACATAGAACTACCAATGGACCCAGCTATCCCTCTACTAGGCATCTACCCGCAAGATGCCACATCTCGATGCAGAAAATTTTGTACAACTATATTTATAGCAGCTCAATTCATAATAGCCAAGAATTGGAATCAACCCAAATGCCCATCCATGGAGGAATGGACAACGAAACTGTGGTATATTTACATGATGGAATTAT
>PVHP010034843.1:0-18854 GCA_004024765.1 Zapus hudsonius
ACAAGATCAAGGGTGCCATCCGCCATCACAGGAGCACCTGGCTTGAACTGTGTCTACAGTCATTATGGGTTATATGAGCTAATGAATTCTGTTCTGCTTACTCCGCTTTGCATGAATTTCTGTCACTTACAACATAAGGAGTGGGTCCAAAAAGACAACTGGAGGAAACCTTACCTGCATGTTAGGACAAATACTCAAGGAAATCTAAATTGTGCTGAAACACACATCCATGCAAATAGTGATCTATGTCTAGCCAATGACGCTCACCAGACTACCTTTCCCCAAATGCTTCTTTTAAGCTTTTCTCTTATGGTTATTATCGGTTTTAGGCCTAAATAGACTCTCCAGACCTTGTCAATTTTGCCCTAAAGACAAGTACAGAACTTAATATGCCATGACTCTACTTTTGGGAGCCATTGCCATTTATAGTGAACTTTAACTGTCTTCCAGGTTTTTTCACTCAACATTAATTAAGTCAACGCTATACACTACATAGTTCAGAGGACTGTGAAGGCCAATTTCAGGAATCTTTACCTAATTGAAAAGATGGTGAAAACCCACAGAGTGCCAAACAAAGGCAGAAAGCCAAGGAGTGGCATGTTCTCAGCCTTTCTCAGAAAGATTAACCAGAACACAGAGTGAACAGTAGCAAAAAGTTAGGGAAGATTCACTTGGGCTTGTTGCAATTCTGAGACTTGAACTAGAGCTGGAAAGAAAGGGAAGGTATATGAAAATCTTTACACTATAGTTAGTTATGCAAGGCTTAATAATCCAGATTTAAGGAACTAGAGGGATTCTGGAGGATTCTGCCATTTGAGTTTTAGTTATAAAGATGTGGATATGCTGTAAACTTACTAAATTGTGGACGTGGTCAAATTATTTAGACTTACGTAGTCTATCTGTTTATCTATAGATGTATTAATAGTGATTGCTTAGCAGAGTGGTTATTAGGTTAGATGGATGGAAAGAAAGAATAGATAGATATCAGAAAGACAGATGAACTATCAGACAGACAGAGAATAGCATTGAGATCAGTGCCTGGCACGTTGTAGATTAATGTTAGCATTGTACTGTAACCGTGTATTATGTTGGTCTCTCACTATCTGAACACATGAGAAATAGTACCCATTCCATCTCCCTTCAGATTATGAAGAGTGATCATGACAAAAGTCTGAACAATGGCCTTGAACCTTTGCTATTGGGAGAAACAAACTTGCAGTAGGCAGGGCCAATGTGGAACAATTCAGCACTTAGAATTTGACAGACCCCAAGGTTTTTCTCACATGCAAGAGGCACCAGTGGCTTTTAGCTTGCCGACTGCTGTATTATCTAGTGGGACTATTTAAAAGGTGATGTCAGGATATTGACCCGGTTGTTTATTCTGTAGCATTTTATATACTCAAGACATCTAGAAGGCTTCTATGAAACTGCGTGTGGGCTGAACATTTAAAAGACAAGCCTAACGTGTGCTGCTGCCAGTATTAATTTTATAAAGCCTTTTTATGAACCACTCTGTTCTCACACTTTGGCCTGTACTTTCTGGGAGAAGATTGTTCGTAAATTACTGCATTTAAGAACAATTCTTTCTTCTTGAAAAGAACAATGACATGGTTACTTGAGCTTAGAGAGCACAATATTTTAAGGACTAGAAACAAATAGGATTGGAGTATGACAAGAATACTGAAGTAAGCTTATTCACTCTTTCAGGGAGTGGGAGGGAGGCTTTTCAAGACCGTTGAGGCTTCTACTCACTCAGGGCACAGAGCTGTGTTCTGACAGCAAGACAGAATTTGTTTCACTGTTTAGTTAGCTGTGAACGCTCCCAGGAGCCTGTGCTGTGCCTCGAGAGCTGACTCTTCATCTGTCTCCCTCCGTCTGTTATTCTTAGCTTCTTGAAAGCGGGACTGAGTCTTATTCACACGGTGTTCTGAAGTGCATATTTAGTGAAGTGCATAGAGAAATTAATTAATAGGAAAAACTAGTAATAGAGGCTTAGTTATGCTTTAGATTTCTTTTTCTCATGACTCCCAATCCTTCTTTTATTTCTTTAGTTTGACAGAAAAGCAATATTTTCCAGCTGTGTATTTGTTGGAAAGTGAGATGACAAGCACAGGATTTCAACATTTGTATCATGTGGAAATAAACTCGATACTGTGGCAGATGCCACTGCAAATAATAAAATGGACTCCCTTTGGGCTTTAATGTATGGACAGTCCGGAACATTCTGAATAATATTGGCATTGACCGTGTGGTGGGAGAGTGTAGAAGTACAGAGGAATCCATTCTATGCTATTCAAACTCACAGCAAGCATATGATCAAGGTCTTGTTTGTCAACATGTTGGCCTCAAAACACTGGGCCCACCACCATTTCGTTTCTTGGCAAAGACAGTGATGGCTGCCGCAGTGCCAGGAAGCCTCTGGGGACGCTAACCGCAAATCCAAGATGGGTGACTTAGGCATTGTTTTTACAATGTCACCTCATCGCGCTCCCATCTGTCTATCTGAGAATGTTTTCCAGTTCATATTTTAAAAATGTATTTGCAAGGAGAGAGAGAGAGAGAGAGAAGAGAGGAGAGAGACAGGCACACAAGGACTGGAGCAAACAAACTCCAGGTGCATGTTCTACTTTGTGCAACTGACTTTACGTGGGTCCTGGGGACTTGAACCCCCATCATTGGGCTTTTGCAGGCAAGTACCTTATCCAGTTCATATTTTTGAGGTCATATAGATAAAGACAGTATAGTATCTCATAAATAAATCTAAAATCTTCTCCTGAAAAGTGATGAGAAAAAAAGAGGTGACTTTGTTTTTCCATCCAAGACTACATAGGTTTTCAGTACTATAAGCAACTTGACATATATGGAGAACAACTGGTCTATTTTTAGAAACAAGAGTCCTAGAAATTATATAAAACTGGGAATTAGATTTTAAAAGTAGCTGAAAGGCACAGTTAGATTTACAAGAATGTTCACAGTAGTTCATAGAACAGAAAAAGAAACACCCAAATGTCAAGTACAATAGGAATACATAATGTAAGTTTGTATACATTCATATATATGAAACATAATTTTAGTCACTTAAAAGAATCATCAGTTACTTTTCATTGCTGTCACCAATACCTGATAAGAAGCAGCTTGAGGAAGGAGGGGTTTCTTTTGGCTTACTTTGTGGTTACAGGCCGGCACTGAGGGGATGGCGGGCGGCGGCAGCGTGAGGCAACTGGTCACATGCAGTCCACAGTGAGGAAGCAGAGATGAACGCTGCTGCTCACATAGCTTTTTTTTCCCTCCAGTCCTGGACCCTAGCGGGTGGAAGGGTGCCACCTCTAGTAAAGCTCTTCCTGCCTCAGTTTACCTAATCAAAATAACTCCTCACAGACATGCCCATGGGCTCCTTTCCTAGGTGATTCTGGGTCCAGTCACTGTGGCAATAAGTAGAAACTGTCCCCAGCCATATGTGAATTTACAAAGAGGAATGGCCAAGAGGCATTCCACAATGAAAACTGCACCAGTCAATTGCAGAACAATATGTTTGTATCATTACATGGTATGTCCATGCATCTCTACTCGCTACATGTAACCGTGGTAACCTCTAGATATGGCAACATATGGCTTTTTTTTTTAAATTTTGTGATTGTGTATCTCTTGTCCTCCAGTGGACATGCACAAAACAACCAGCTTTGAGAACCCGAGGCCTGGGGAAAGCTCACTGGCTAACATTCCAAACATAGAATCTATACCATCTATAGCCTGTTCCAGCACCAGAGTAGATGGAGGGGAGCCTTGGAAAGGGAAGGAGGAGAAGAGAGCACGGGGAGCAGATGTGCCATCATTTGCAGGATGACATATTGAACTTACTTTATGTTATTTAAGCCTGCAGATTCAAAGAGCATCTTGCTCTTGAGAACTAAAACCTCATGTCACGTGAAGGTCTCTCTGTTGGTACTTTGGATAGGTCCTAGAATTAGAGGTCAAAGTCCTAAATTAAACTATGTCTTCAGTTTGCAATGTGACCTCAATTTGAGTCATTTAATTGGCAATCTCTCAGTTTCCCCACCTGTTAAAATTGATAATAATAATATTTACCATTGCATTCCTGAGAGGGGTGTTATAAAGTTTAATAAGATATGTTTGCATTTGAAAACGCTTTGAGCCCTTTAGATAAAAGACACAATATAAACACAAAGTCTCATTAAGATAATTACACAGCGATTTTTCAGAATTCAGGATTACGTTCAGTGCAGGTGAAATAATGGAGGCCATTTTATGAAGACCAGGGTAAGGGATTCGCTTTCAAAATCTGAAAATGCAACTCCTAACTCAATCTGAAGACAGGTCCAATCGAAACATTAGCTATTAAACAAGAGAACTTAATTTTGGGCGATGATTGAAGATAGGACAGTGAAAACAAAAGTTTAAGTTGTGTGTTTCACTGAAAACATCTCTTGTAAAACAAAGCCATCTCTGTGGCCCCCGAAAGAGGAAGCAAACAAAAGAAAGCCCTTGAAGGATGTTGTTGGCTTTGACAGTGTTTTGTCATTACCGGGACTGTGAAGTGGTTGAACCTGTCTGCCCACCATGCACTCCGGAGTTTGACTCATTGCCCTGGCCGAGTCTCTTCCCGGGTGGGTGGCACCGTACCATTTGCTCCTGTGATGGAGCCGAGGAGGCGCAGCCTCCACACGGTCCTTCTCAGGCTGCCGTGAGCAGCCATCATGTTTACCGTGGGCTCCCCACCCTGTGGCACCATGGGTGCATGCTACCGCTATAATCCAGGATATGGACAGTCAGTTTCGGTGCCCAAGTACTGGAAGAGTCCACACCGGAGGTCAGTAACCCCAGAGGAAGGTAAGCTCAGAAGCAGAACCCCTGCTTTTGGTTGCAGGGTGAGGAAGGGGAGGCCGGGGGGTTGAAGTAGAGATAAGTCCATTGAGAGAATGAGAATTGAAATTCCTCTGTTTCCTTGTTTTCCTTCGTTGCACCATGAAAGGATCCCTGGTGGATGGTCACTGTTGGGTGCATAAAAGTTGATTCAAGTGCTCAACATTTGTAACCTGGCATCCTGCTCATCTCGAAAATCAAACATGCCACCTACATTAAACAGAGGCCAGCATTAGTGTGTTAGCTTTCTGGAAAGACGATTTCAGGGGTGATAGTTCTCTGGAGATTATTTTCATCATAAGCACCTTAGAATGTGAATATTTAGAATATATAGAATGTGAATATTTAGAATATGAATGTGACTATTTTTGTTTTGGAATTAGGAAGGTTTTACACCATTTTAAGAACTAAATTGGTATAAAGTACTATACAAACATCAAAGACTGTTTATTCTATGCTATTTAGCCAAATATGTGAGAACATTTTGTATCTAATGTTTGATATGGAACATTGTTAGAATGTGAGAAGGAATTTTCCTTCAAGAATTTTCTCAATGCTATCAAATGAGTTCTGACTTTATTCCTATCATCAAATAAATGTAACTTTCTATTCAAAGTACAGGAGTTACTAGGAGATATAAATTATGTCAAACACATTTCTAGGGGAAAAATGAACATTTGACCTTTCTGTCTCTACTTGATGGTGGTTGTTTCATGACACAATCCCTATTTTGCTTGGTTTGTTTTTTATTGTTTTTGGTCTTGTGGATGGACTTCTTAATTGCCCTTGAGAATCTGCATTTGGAGAGTCAGTGGTTCCTGTATTTCCAAATGAAGCGGGGATTAAACCACGAGGAAGCTTGTATTAATCAATGAGAAAAGCCCTTAAGTTAAAATTGCTTAGTGGGAACTAGTAATTAAAAGAGCAAACACTGAAATTTCCCATGGAGGATCTGAGGCAATGAATCAAATAATTTTAAATTTGCAAATTATATTCTGTGATCTTTTATCATTCCTTCGAGATGCGTGTACATATATTTACTTTTGCTCAGAATTCATGGGATTTCATCTCATGAAAAAAATCAGAATAGCTTTTAGAAAAGATCTGTGCAAATTAAGAACATATTCTCTCATTATTTTCTGTGTATAACCTTGGAGGAAATCATTATTCCTCTTCCCTGCATTACCATGACCTCTTTACCAAGAACTTAGAATCGATGCAGAAAAGGCATTTTGAAGTGCAGGGTAAATCTGAAAGTCATTTTGACTTCAGACACTTAAATTGTTCTATGGCTGAGAATGCTATGCAAGGATCGTTTGCCTTGGCTTCTCCTCCAGGAGATAGTGATCGTTGGCTTTCTGTCTCTGGAGATAGTACAAACCTGCTGATTGCCAGGATGACAGCTGAATTCAGCAGCAGTGGAGGAAGACTTCTCAGAAAGGCAGGTCTGCTTGTTGGAATCACTGCAGACACCCAGAATTTTTAGTTTCTTACTCCATGCTTCTGTAAATGTTCGCATCTGAAGTGCGTGGCAAGTTAACTGCAATGTAAGGAGCAGGCATTCACCTTAATCCGTAGATAAGATTTTCTCATAGCAATTGCTTTAATTAAGTTGATGGTTTGGGGAAGGTACTGTTTAAAAGCATATTTTAGCTACAAGAGGAGGAAATGTGCCAAGAAATGAAAGCTACTTTGTAAATCTCACAGCCCCCTGTATCACTCAGATCGCTGGTAGGCCAGGATCTGAGGGCAGATACCTTCCAGTAGTAGCACCTGGGTTTGTTTGCTTTCTCTCCATTTTAGAATGAGGACTGGGGCTCATGAAAGCTGTTGGAGGGGTACAGTTTCTTTCCCAATAGCTAAGGCATTTTTTCTATATTAAGCATCCAGAAACACTACTAATTGGGTCATTGACTTTATCACCACACTTATTTGGTTGTGGCAATGAACTATGATGGTAATTGTCATGGTTTGATACAGGTGTCCCCCACAAACAATTGAATGTGTTCTGATAGATCCTCAGCTGATGGCAGTTTGGGTTTTACAACCTTGATGAAGCTGTGTTGTCGGGGGCGAGCTTATGGGGTTCTAAGCCAGCTTCCCCTTGCCAGAGTTTGGCACACCTTCCTGCCGCTGTTTGCAGTGCTGTGGCAGAGGTGATGTCCAGCCCTCTGCTCATGCCATCGTTTTCCCTGCCAGAATGGAGTCTCCCCTCGAGTCCGTAAGCCATAAACCCATTCCTCCATAAGCCACTTTTGTTTGGGTTCTTTCTGCGCAGCAACTAGAAAGGTGACCGCAACAGTAATCATACTATAAACATTTATTCAGTGCCGTATAAGGGATTTAAGTATTCCACTTTGTTTAATCCTGTTAAAATTTTTGGAAGATCTCTGCTCTCTGTTTTATAATGAAGAATCTGCCCAGTTACATGGACAGCAATCTTTCCGAATCCAACACCTATACTTTATTTTTTTTACTTCCCATAAGAAAAAGTATTATATTTAGTATTACTTCGCTGTGTGCTTATCTGATCGTGCTTGGCTCTCAGTATGAGCTCCAAACACCATAGCTGCTTTCGGACAGGCAGTTTCTCTGGGAGAGGCTTGAGTGGAGCACCTAGTTGTGAGCAGAAGTAATTCTCAGATGTCAACAGGACACAGAGATTTGCCACATGAGCCTTTGAGATAATAACAGTAAGAACCAAGGATACTGTAGTGTTTCTAAGAAGTAGAAAACTTAACTCCTCAACCTATATGTCAACTCAGTGAAAAAGTTATCATAGTTTTCCCCCATAACATTCAAAGTGCAGTAAATACTATCAGGGCTAAGGAAAATCAGCACAAGCCAAAGCCAAAGACATGGCCAAATGCTGGGACCCTCCTTTTTGTGTTAGCTCTCTAGTCCTCTTGTACAAGTCTTTTAGATGAGACCCTACAGTCCCTGTCCATTCCAAGGAAATTCTTTATGTCCTAACATAGCCCAGAGCTACCTGAGAAACATTATTGTTGTTATTGCACACAGATCTATGTGATGGCCTAGACAAAGGAATAATGATGCAGATACATCTGCTGATACACGTGAAGGGGGAATGCTGTCACCCGAAACCAAGGCTGATAAAATCCACTGACCACAAAGGGGCAAAGGCCCAACAGCAGTGTGGAAAGTGGACTCGTAGCTGGTCACCAAGTGCACAGCTGAGAGCAGCAGCAAGTGGGCAAGAATAGGAGAGGTGGAAAGGGTGAGGATGAGCAGCAGGTCCACAGGAAACAGGCAAGCAGACTGAGATCATTATCTGATCAGGTGCAGGCTACAGCTGCATCAGGCGCCAGGTGCACAGTGGCTGTGACCTGTGGGAGAACCATCTGCATGGTTGATGAGAAAGGTGAGAGAGGTGCAGGGGGTGTGTGTGTGTGTGTGTGTCACTGGAAAAACATCAAGTTTCCTGTAATTCAGACATTTTTATAATCTAAGGATGAAATCCTATAGCTTATCAAGGCTGTCTTCTGAACACATGAATTCTTTTATGTGCAGTGTTCCTTCTGGTTTGCCCTGTGAATGTTTAGTACTCAGGCATCAAGGATTATTTCCTAGCAGAAGGATCCCATCCCAAGCCCCTCCCTCCTACCCCCAAATTGTTGTATATCAGATGGTTCTACCCCTTGTTCTTTAGTGCTTCACTGTAACACTTTACACTCCAAGAATAATTTATTCTGTCTTCACCTTTCCCTTGGGGGAGACCGAACTCCTTGAAGGCAAAGACATGTTTTAGCGCTCTCTCTCTCCTCTCTTCTCTCTCTCTCTCTCTCCTCTCTTCTGTCACTCTTCTCTCTCTCCTCTCTCTCTCCTCTCTTCCTCTCTTCTCTCTCTTCTCTCTCCCCTCTCTGTCTCTCTCTCTCTCTCTCTCTCTGTGTCACATAATTCATTGCCTGATTCAGTAGCAGGATTTTGATTGAATGGACAGACGAAATTTGGATGGGCACATAAACATTACATACAAAGTGGATGCACTGGTCATCTACTGGATTTAAGGTGGCCACAGGTATGTTCATCACTCAGACCCCCCCCACTTGTTAGCAGCTTGTTGAACAGGAGCTACAGAGATGTTTGTGAATTTTAGAGAGGAAAAATAAAGAAAGAAAATAAAACCTTCTAGAAGTCACAGATCTTATCAGTTAAAGTAGGACCAATTTAATTCTCTTAATTATAGCACTTTATGGCTGTTGAAATTATGCCCTTAGTCAAGTGAGCTGGGAAATACAGACTTTATGATTCAGGTGAGACGATGAAGCCACCATTACCCTGTATTTACTTCCTGGGTGTCTGTAATAAAGGTGCATTGTTGGTCACACAGCAATGGAAGGAAATCCCAAGTGCTTTTGTCATGATGCAGAGACTCGAGTTTGCCTCTTGTCATGTGCACAGATAAGCAAGCAGCTGGATGAGTCAGATGATTGAACCAACAATGGCTTGTTCCAGAAAAGGAACTGATGTGACAGACAGGCTTTGAGAATCCAGTGAGCTCATATTACATGTTTAAGTCTTCTTGGAAAATTTCTTGTAAAACATTTAGAGTTCATGATTTTTGGCAGATTTATGTTTAGATCTAAAGATTCAGGAAGCACTAAAACGGTTAGTTTTGTCTATATTTTTGTCCTGAAGCTAGTTTGCTAGGGCGCTTTGCTTAGAGTTCAGGGCCTATTTCTCTGTGGACAGAGAAGAGTGTCTCTGGGGCCTGGGCTCTGTGGTCATGTAGAGTGTCCTGTCTATTCTGGCAGAGCATGGAGATTGGGCAGACCCTAGCAGCAGTGCCCAGAAGGACTTCCAGGGTGGAGCAGGCTCTGGAGGAAACGAGACTGGGAGACCGTGGATTGCTGCCAAGGGAGGGGGCTTGCTTGTCCCTTAGGGAGCCAAGCCTGGAGCAGTTCCTGAGCGAAAGCGAACCTATGGCTGTTTACCTGTTTTCCCAAACTTGTGGGCAAGGGATGGCAGAAACCATCTTCAGGGAGGATTTTATCGCTAAAGAAGTCTCTTTCTTTGCAGTAGGGTGGTGCCTGTGACTGAATTACCAGGAGATGCTGTGGATGGGTCTGGGCAAAGGAATTGATTAGACTAGTCAAGCTGGCTCTGGTCTGGGATGCAACTCTACAAATCCAGTCCCCAGTGTTCAGAGTTCTGCTCTACTGTGGCTGCTGTTATTGTTTAAGGGTCAGTCTTCTGTCTAAAGGAAACAGTAATAACAGAGGGTAGGTGGTGGTACTAGTTAATAGGGTATTATAACTGGTGGTATAGTTAATAGAACATTGTAAGTAGTGGTACTAGTTAATAGGGCATTGTAGGTCATGGTACTAGTTAATAGGGCTTTGTAGGTGGTGGTACTAGTTTACAGGGCATTATAGATGGTGCTACTTGTTAGTCGGCATTGTAGGTGATTTTTCATGTTCTGTACAAGTCCAGCCATTGACTTCAGGTGGGGAAGCAAGATTATGCTTAATGGAGGAGCAATCTGTCATTGGAAAACAGTGACTTCATAATATGTATACCAGGCTCTGTGTTTACAGCTCTGCTGCATGATGATATGATATAGGACCACAGCAATTGTGCGTAGAAAGAAAGACAGGAAGACGTTCCATAAAGTACTTGTAATGGTCATCCCTCAAAGCTGGGGCTATGGCTGACTGCTTCCCCTTCTACTCATCTTTATTTTCAGTATAAGTAAATCTTTCCTCAATAATGTATGACTAAACAAAAATTATTCACAAAGGCCAATGTCAGAGGGCTCTTAAAACAAATTTCAGTAGTTTTGCAGTTTTGTCTCATCATTATTTATTAACTGAAGGAAGAGTTTTAGGTAGCATAAAATAACTAATTCAAAATTTATAGCAGACCTGTGTTAAAATACATGGGGATACTTACTTTAAAGAATTTCTACCATGAAGTTGACTGAACTCATGTAACCATTGACTTTTAGCAAGTGTATGTCGAGAAATGAGCTCCATTAATAGATGATCACGTCATCCACAGGTCAAGCTTTGGGTGTGGGGCATCTGAATCTCACCAGCTGTGGAGGTTTGAATGTGAACTGGTCCATAGCCAGTTTGTGATTGTCGATGAATCATATTCTCCTTATAAATACGGTACATCATACACATTCCTAAGTAGATCAGCATTTGGGCTGCTTTCACCTTTCAGCTGTTATGGGAAATGCTGCTATGAACATTGCCTATAAAACCTCTATACTTGATGCATACTTTAAAAATATTTATATTTATTTGTAAGCAGAAAATAAGATTTTTTTTTTTTTTTTGGTTTTTCGAGGTAGGGTCTCACTCTAGCCCAGGCTGACCTGGAATTCACTATGTAGTCTCAGGGTGGCCTTGAACTCATGGTGATCTGCCTACCTCTGCCTCCTGAGTGCTGGGATTAAAGGCATGCACCACTACGCCCAGCTTTAGAAAATAAGATTTTTCTGTAGACATATGTCTTCATTTCTCTTGGATATAGGTGTAGGAATAGACCTTGTAGGTAATATTATAGTTTTGCTTTAACCTTTGAGGAAATAGCGTGCTTTCCAGGGAAGCTGTGCTCTGTGATGTGCCCATCACAGAGAATAAGGGCTCTGTTTCTTCACATCCATACCAATGCTTGTAGCTATCTGACCTTTGTCCGTAGCCACCTGAGTGGGTGTCCAGTGATATCCAACTGAGGTCTTATATGCATTTTACAACAGCTTCCCCCATATTTGAATTTAACTGTGTGTGGGGTTAGAAGCGTTTTACAGTATACATTTTAGAGCCAATATAATTCATAGGTGGCATTTGGAAAGCATATGGAAGACGGCAAAAATTAAACCGCTCATAGATTATGAGGGAAATGTGCCATCAGAAATAAATACAAGGTGAGCAGCCTCATGTTCTAAAACTTTAAAACTGACATTTGAATAGCCATTTACAATTACACAACACTTACATATGTTAGCTCTGAAAGGAGAAGGAACAAGTAGCCCCATGAGAAGTGCACATCCCCTTGGTGTTATCGAGGGTGTTTCTCAGGGCCATTCCTCCTGTTTCACCAAGTGAGAATCCTACTCTTTCGTTACAAAAAGTATTGTGTGACCATCCTTAAAAGAATAGAGAAAGGTTCGTAAGGATAGAAAAAATACTTTCCACTACCTCTACCCTTATCTGTCTTCACAATATTGTATTTTTTAAAAATATATATTTATTGTCCATAATGAGTTTGTATTTTCTTAATACAAAAACCTCTATATTTGATGTATACTTCTTATAATTTTTTTATTTGTAAGCAGAGAGAGACAGACAGAAATACACACACACACACACACACACACACACACACACACACACACACACGGAATGGACGTGACAGGGCCTCCAGTCACTGCAAATGGACTACAGATTGCATGTGCCGCTTTGTGCATCTGGCTTTACATGGGTACTGGGGAACTGAACTCTGGTGTTAGGCTTTGCAGACAAGTGCTTTGATGTATAATTTTTAAGGTCAGTATATTATAAAAATTACCATATTTTCTAACATTTTAGATGTATTATTTCAATTTTTGAACTTGAAATTCAGAACTAGTTTCAGTTTTGTGGACTAGAAAACAAGGCTTCCCTTTGGCTGTCATTACCTAATTTTGGACACTTGCCTTATGTATATGTTTTTAGTGTTTTGATAATGTGATAAACCTTTTTGTATAAGATATTTGCATTGTAGAAAATTTCTTTGCGGTGAAATTCTTGTGTTGCCAAAAGTATAATGTTTCCTAACATTTATTTTCTGATTGCTTTTCCATTTTTTAGTATTGTTTATACGTGTTTTTGGTTTATTCAATAACATCGTTGGAGACTTGCTGGGTCCAGGTGCTACATAAGTCTGAGTGAGGCTAGCTTAAACATGGCAGGTACCTTCCTGCTTCTTTGAGCAGAGTCTGCGTGGTTACCAGCATTGCATGTTTTAAGCGTTCTTTTAACTCACATTTCTTTCATTACTATTTCTGTTGAACAGTTCCCTAACACACTGGATATTTATCTTTACTGGTCCTTTGTGTAAAACAGTATTTAGAAACAACCAGGGATTGCTTTGCTTCCACAGACACCTCGCGGATGTTACTTGCATATCAGAGCAAAGAAACTTTTATTCAGTAAAAATATTTTAATTTGTCCCTAACCAGCCTAGCCATATGCATCTCCTTTAGTTCTCAGTCATGTTCAAGACCCTTGCTTTGCAGTGGGTGTCGATGGTAAAATTGTGACAAGTCTACCACATTGCTTGGTTGCTTGGGTTAGTGGTTGACATCAGTCTATTTTGAGTATCATACTCGATAACTCCCTATTCTGTGATTTGATGGATCATCCAAGAGAAAAATAGTAATAATAAATAGTAATAAATATTGTAGGTTGAGGTCACTGACAGGGGCCAAAGGCAATAATGTGTGAAATTTAGGATGAATTGCTTTTCGGATTTTGCCTAGCTTTACTAAGACAGGGGAGTTGGTTAGACAAATACTGCCTTTTGAGGGTCTCTTTGAAGTGACCGTCTAATGAATCAAGGACAGGGCAGTTAAGTCTCTCTTGGTGAGAACATCAAAAGAGGAATAGGATATCGTTACATGTCTGGAGCCAAGGGCTATCAGCTGACCTTTTTAAGAGTGGGAGAGGAATTTGGGCATTTTTTATGTTCTAGTGACATTTTTACCCTTTCTTCTTCATTTAGTTTCCTTTTCTTCCATTTCCCTAGGTCTAACCTTGCTTAACTGTCCAATAGCTTACTTAGAAATTACATTACAAAAGTAATGTTTTACTAATAATGATAGACTCTCCAAGTGTTCTCTACATTACACTTATACTTTCATAATGTAAATGCATTTTTCTTAGCTGTAAAGAAAGCAAGAAAATCCCATTTCCATTCATTTCATTTTCTCATAGGTCATTCTCTCCGCTCTCTTCTTGTGGGAGAGATGGAATAGAAGACTCGCCGTTATCAGTTATTTTACTGCAGCCTTTTCCGTTCCTTGTTTGCCCTCCTTCATGGAGGCTTTTACAAAGTATTGTTAAGTTGTCTGATTGTGGTTGTTTTAAGTCAACGAGGATGCCATTGAGAGGGACCTGCCAGAAAGTAAGCTGACGTCAAACAGACATAAGGCTTAGTCAAAGGATGCCCAAAACATGGCAAATGCACTCCACCACTCTTCCCTCCTGTGCCAAGAAAGGCATTACTGGTAAGTCACAAGACTGATCCACCGTGCCCGAGCATGGCCTCGGAGTTCTTGCCAACATTGTATTCTAATCTCTCACTTGCACCAGCACGACATCTAACCCGAAACCCATCTTCTCTTCTTGATGGATCTGCCACACCGTTCTGGGGCTTCTCTAGTTAACTGCAATGAGGTGACTACAACAAGTATCTCCCTCCTCTGTGTCTTGAAAGTGGGGCCTCCACAGTGCCGTCCCTCTAGGAGGAAGTAGATCTTTTATCTTGCATCGCTAACTTTGAAGTTCGTTGCCGGTACAGCGTTAGATGGTAAGTGCTATGATTAAAATACTTAGAGGAAAATTGGCAGCAAGGCACTGACCAGGCCATTCTGCTTGCAAGGATGTTACGACAGAACCCTGGATGATATAGAGAAGTCGGCCGTGTAGCAAGCTGAGGGGTAGATTCTGTTAGAGAAAAGGCCAGGCATAAACGCCAAAGATGGGAGTGGTGTTGGTATGCTCACAGAACAGCGAACACAAAGGAGAAAAAGAGGAGGAAGGAGATGGGGAGGAAGGAGAGCAGAGGCCAGAGCAGGCGAGGCTCCTGGAGAGCCAGGGGATGCGTTATAGTTTAATTATAGCAGGAAGATTTTGATCTGAGCAGTGGCGTGGCATTTTGACAAGACCCTTTGAGTGACTTGTTATGCCGGCAGGCGGGGAAGAAGTGAGAAGAGTAGAGGATTATTTCAGTTGCCTGGAAGAGAGTAGATTGTGGCTGAGGCTGGGCAATGGTCATGTGCATACGGGTCATATTGGGGATTTATTTGGTGGCAGAACAAACAGGTGTAATTCATGAAATGTAGGTTGGAGGGAAGAAAAGACCACTCAGATTAAGCAGGCTTTTGTAAATCATAAAAACTGAGTAGCTACTGGTACTGTTTACTGGGGTCTGGAAGACTTAGGAGGAAAATCAAACTGAAGTATTATCCGCATCAACATTCGTCTTGTGCCTGTGTGAGATTGGGGGGGGGAGGTTTGAGGCAATAATTAGACAGATTAATGTGATAATTAATCTAGAGTTTAGAGATTGAATGAGATGACAGTTGGAATAGAGGAAAATATAGAAAAGGGCCACCACAAATCTTAGGGATGTTGAAGTGGCATGGTTTTCTTTATTTAAATTTTTATTTATTTGCTAGCAGAGAGAGAGAGAGAGAGAGAGAGAGAGAGAGAGAGAGAGAGAGAGAGAGAGAGAGAGAGAGAGACTATGAGCATACCAGGGCCTCTTGCCACTGCAAACCAACTCTAGCTGCATGCATCACTTTCTGCATCTGGCTTCAGTGGGCAGTGGGAAATTGAACCCAAGGCCAGCAGGCTTTGAAAGCACGCACCTGTTTGCTACCATCTCTCTAGTCCACGGCATGATTTTCAATGAGGGGCTGCTTTGTCCCCCAGGTGATAGTGGACAAGGTCTGGAGAAATATCTAAGGCTTATCCAATAAATACCCAAGTCATCCCAGTTGGCCAAGGAAAGGAGGAGGGTTGGTCCTAGATGGGAAGAGGCCAGGGCTACTGCCGAACCTGCTACAGGGCAATGGCTCATCCCACAGACGTGAACGGGAGGAGGAAGAGACGGCGAAGCAACAGCAAGAATGAGGAGGGAACTAGGAGTGAGACTGGTGCCTGTGTGTGTTTGCTGGAAGCAGCTTCAAGGGCAAAAGTTGGTTTAATGTTTGTGTCTGGTGCTTAGAAGCTTCATGAGGTGAGCATTGAACTGAGTAAGAGAGAGGACTTTGGGGGACATCAGTATGACTTTAATGTCCTTTCAAAGTTAATAGATGTAAATAGGAGGCTCATACCTTTCTTTAGATTCCTATGAGCATTAAAGAAAGCTGTTGTTTTTTTTTAAGCCACATAGGCAATACCATGTGAAAGTTTTGGTACTATCTAGAGTTAAGTACTATCTGTAATTTCAGACACACTGTGGGTTTTGGCATATGTCCTCTGTGAATAAAGGGGGATTATTAGCATTGTGCGGCTTTTTTGTTTGTGGACTGTTGACTGTGGTTGTCTTAATTAAAACAGGACTTTATCTATGGAATATGGTACTTAAAGGACTGGGGAAATGGCTTAGCAGTTAAACATGCTTGCTTGCAAAGCCTGACAGCCCGGGTTCAGTTCCCCAGTGCCTAGCTAAAGCCAGATGTACAAAATGGCGCATGTGTCTAGAGTTTGTTTACAGTATCAAAAGACCCTAGCACACACACCCTCTCTCTTTCTGCTCAGAAATAAAATTAAATAAATAAATATATATAGAAAAGTGTTTTAAAATAAGAATATTATGGTTACAAAGCAAGGAAGAGTTGAATAACTGAGCCCTGGGTCACTTGAAGTCTCCAAGGACACATAAGAAAATGTTCAAGGAGATTTTCTACTACTTTCAAGACTCATAACCATGACTGTCAGTATCTTTAAGCTTCATGTATATAATTTGTTGGAGAGAAAGTCTGTCAGCATTAGCTGGGACCCTGTGGCCCCTTGGGGATCAGTCAGCTCTGTTAAGTCCAACTCATAGTAGAGCCTGGCTGCTCAGAACCTCCCAGACCTACTGTGAGAGGCTCCTAGAAAGGGGAAAATGCTTACAGGTCAGCAGCCACTCTGCTCTGGGGAGTAAGAGAAGCATCTCCCCTAACAGGAAACAACATCCACGCTACACTTACTAGATTCTGTGCCCCAAGTCCAGTCTTCGAGTGCTGCTGGTCATTTCCTTTTCTCTTTCTGTCAAGATCCACTGCCATAATTTGCAACACATGCATCAGACTGATACTTCAGTTATAATCAACACATCCTCCTAGTGCAGAAAAGAAAAACAGTAATATTTACCGAAATAGAAAACAGAAAGTCATTATTTACTCTGTAGCTATAGCAACAGTATGTAAGAATATATAGGCGCCTTCAAGATTCCTCTTCCACGGAATTGCATGGGTCTATGGTCCATTGAGTTTTTCCCAGAGCTTCGCCAATGCATTTAACCAGCAACATTTCAGCTGATGTGGATTTCTTTGGGAGAATACCCCAGTATTTATTACTGAGGTCTGAACCTTGGGCAGTCTGGTCTGGAAGCCTCCATGTTGGCCCTCTGCAAACGTGTTCTCGAGACTCCTCTCATGCTTCAACAAAGCCCACCATCCTACTTCCCTTCAGGTGGCAAATCATGGCAGCTGTTAACTATGCCCTGCCTGTTTATGCCTGATCCTTTCTTGACAGGCAGGACTGGAAATGGCCCAGGGAACATCATTCTTTCTAATTTGGAAGGGTGGCTCCTGCTCCCCAGCCCTGCCCATTGAGGACAACCTCTGTTTACTAATATCTAGACTAGAGCCATTTGAGCCAAATTAAAAATGATTACTATTCACCCTTTCATTTCTGACCCCCTGTATCCAAGCAGTAGAGAGAGGGAGGAAAGAGAAGAGAGAGAGAGATGAATGAAGGAATGATAGAATCGTGTGTCCTCATCAGGCCAGAGCATGTACTTCTTGCTTCGAGGCAGATTCCTAGCTTACAAAGTGCTGTATCCCAAGGTATCTCCGTCTTCTCTTGGGACCATCTTGAAGGGATGGATTCTGTCTTCTGCTTGCCATGGAGACCGTAGATGGGATCTCAAAATTCTCAATGCTTTTTCTTTTAATGGTACAAATATTAAGACTCAAATTACCATTGTTTAAAAATAGAGTTGATTAAACAATTTTTTCCTGCAAAAAAATAGTGTCAAGTCCCTTCAGCAAAGTAACAGCTTTGTTTCTAATTTACATCCAATTATCCAATTTTTTTCTTTACTAGTTTCTGTTTGCAGTGATTCATACTGTTCCCAATTCCATGGAAAATTTGAGAGCTGTTTTAAGATTAAATTAGCCCGAAGACATTGCTGCCTTAGCAAGGCTGCTCTCATTTCCTGCAGCAGTTTGAGTTCTCAGCTGCTGGGGCAATCTTGGGTGTGCTGAGTCCTCTGAAAAATCATTTCACCTAATTTCATATGAGTATGAAGATGGTTGTCATTTTTCCCAAGGAGTTTTCTGCATTTCTGCTATTAATATTGATGATTGCCGTGTCTTATTTGAAGAAGAAAATAAGGAAGAGAAAATAAATTATTTGGATTTTGGCAAGAATGCTCGCGTGTACATACATACATACAATTTAAGCCTACCAGAAAAGCCTTACTCCTAAAAGTACTTGAGGGTAGTCCTCTTAATTATAGTGAAGCGCTATTGATAATCGTATGCTAATTTATAATTTCTCAGCACCATGAGGCCAAAAGGTCCCTTTTCTCTTACTTATTGGAATTGTCTGTCCAGGAGAATGATTATTATAAACTTGAGCATATTTTTAAGTCTTTTTTGGCGGAGAATATATGATGAATCCAATTCTGTTCTTAGTGTGAATTTAGCTCATTTTGTGGCTCTGTCGCTTTCTTGAAAAATTGCACATGAACTTGGATTTTCTTTTACCAAATTGATTTTTCTACTGACATGCATTTTAAGCTAGAGCTGAGTGTTCTGGGAGAATAATAGCCCAGAGACACAGCAAATCACACGGGTGATTATATAGTTTCCTATGGGATTTTTCAGGTACTGGTGAGATGCTTAAAACAAGTTAGTTAATTAAAAATGATTAGGGTTAATTTCATGCCTGACCAAATAGATTCAAGGTGTAATGAAAAAGAAGGCATGCTATTTTAGCTGAGTAAAACACCCTGCAAAGCCC
>PVHP010034844.1:0-18877 GCA_004024765.1 Zapus hudsonius
TGTATTGCATGTTCCGGATTAAGTGGCTCAGTGAGCCTCCAAGGATTCCCCTGTCTCCGCCTCCCTTCTTGCTGTGGAAGAGCTGGGACTTCAGTTGTGAGCCACTGTGCCCACTTGAAGTGCCATCTGGCGATCTGGACTCGGGTCCTCATGCCTGCACAGGAAGAACTTTCCCATTGAGCTCTCTCCACAGCCCCGTGGTTGAGAGACTCTTATTGAAAGCCTTTTATGGAAGACATCCCTTTGCAAGCTAGGACTTTGTCAAAAGGCAGGCCGTAAATGTTGGCTGAGAGAAATTTCTCACTTCCTTGAGTCTTCTGATGTGGGCATAGGTAGAAGAATTTCCCTGACTTGAAATGCAAATCACATGAGTTTGCTTCAGAAACCAGGAGAAATATGTTAGAATATTAAGATTTTTATTGTTGATTTTTCTATAAAACTTGTGTGGCTAGGGCTTTGAACCCAGTGTCTATTTCCAACTAGTATCAAACGTCAGGAAGGTCAATGTTACAATGAACACAGAAGATTCCACTCAGGAATTCTGTTGGTTTTTTCTCAGTGCCATCAAATGAAAGTTGATGAACATATCATCTTAAGAAATCTAAATTATAACCATCACTGAAGTCTAGTCCATCCAATGGGCTCTTTCTCCCAAGGAGGCAGAGAAACTGTTCTTTGCTTCCTTCAAAAAGATGGAAGAGGAGCTTAGCAACCAACCCACGCTCTCTTACACAATCAAAGATAGAGGAGACATTGAAATTGATGTTTGTAGCTAACATCAAATATGAGAGTTCCCTGATCCTTTTAGGGCAAAGAGCATCTGGTCTTGCCAAGGGATGAGGTGTGATGGTCCTTGGTTTGATTTTTTTTTTTTAAATCCTGTTTTAACATCCTAACTCTAGAATTTTATTTTTTAACCTGTTTTGTTTTCCTCTTTTGGTAGGGGAAAAAAAAGGTTGCCAGGCTCCAATTTGTTTTGAAAAAGCTTTTATAATTAATTAGCCAATGTCCTGAAGGGAGCTTGGCAGTGAAGCGCCTGTCCGCCTGTCCAAATTGGCGCAAAACACTTCCATCCAACTGCATCTGAAGTTTCTGATTGACTGATTATACTGCCTGGTTGCAGTTTGAATAGTTGTGATGGTGCCTCATGACTTTCTGGAGCTATGTGACTTCCCGAGACATGAGAGATGGGTTTAATGTTCAGACGTCGTCGGAAGAGGAACAGAGTGGCTCTTTCTGAACAGCTACATTGTGACAAAATTTGAGGGCATATTCTTTATGGGATTCTGTTCTGGGAAAAGAGAAGAAACAAATCTGTGGACTGTGCTTATTCTTCCTCTCTCTGCCAAGCCTGGGTACTGATTGAAGCTTGAAATAGTTCCCACCAGCATAAGAGCAGTGCTCTAGAGTGTTTCCAATCATTTTTGGTTTAGCTTCATACTTGCGTCATCCCCCCCCCCCCCACCCCTCTTTCACAAACTCTCACTTCTCCCAACTGGTTTGCATGGAGTTTACTGTTAACCTGGTTAAGAACCGCTTAAGAGGGAGAATATGTGGCGTTTGACTCTCTGTTCTTTTGAGAGTTTGCTTAGTAAGATCTGCTCCAAGTCAGACCAGTTTTCTCTAAATTTCGATATGTCATTTTTCCTTTCAGCTGAGTAAAATTCCATCGTGTAAATGTACCACAGTTTTGTTATCCATTCCTCCATGGATGGGCATTTGGGTTGATTCCAATTCTTGGCTATTATGAATTGAGCTGCTAGAAACACAGTTGCACAAATGTTTCTGTGCTGAGATGTGACATCTTGTGGGTCGATGCCTAGTAGAGGGATAGCTGGGTCCATTGGTAGTTCTGTGTCCATCCTGTCCAGCAGTGATTCGACTTGGATGTTAGGTTTATTAAGCAGAAAGCTGCCGGTGAGGAGTAGATTAAGAATCCCTGCGGAGCTGATCCAGTTGTAAATGTGTATCAGCAGTCTTTTATTTCATCCCTAAAGAAGGTGCTCTGACATTACCGGTTATCTTTCCTGACCATCTTGGCAGTGTTTCCCTGTCTCACTTTGTTCCTTCTCTGTTCTTTGAAGAATTTACATGTGAGCCAGATGCTTATCAATGCAGTGCCTTTGATTCGGGTTTTTGTGAGTGTAGAATTGGGTGAGAGGATAAGAAAGGTGTGGTGTTTTTCCTTCCTCCATTCTAGCTAGGGATGAAGCCCAAGGCTTCACACATGCTCTGCAGGCCTGCAAGCACTGAGCCCCACCTCCTACCCCAAAAAAGCCTTTCTGATCCTTTTGCTTCTCAGCTTTAAGTCTTACAGAAGCATTGTGCTGAGAAGTACTCAAACTTTAAAAGGTTAGCTTTTATGAATTACTGTGTAATATTATCTCACTCACAACTTTAACTGGGGTAAAGTTATAGCCTGTAGATCCCAGTGTATGTAGCAGCCTGAATCTCAGAAAGTCATGCAGGGCTCACCTTCCCCTGTAGCTGCTTAGCTGAGTATCCCTCCATAATACTCATTGATAACAGGCTTATCTAAGAATCTATCTAATAGATTTTCTGGTGGAATTAGAACTAAGTTGATTTTTAATGCATTCTAATCAATTTTGACCTCATGTACTGTCTATTATCTCAAATATATTTGGATATTATTTTGTTAATTATTGTATGTGTATGCAGATGTGCACATGGGCAAAAGCCAGACAAGGATGTCAGATGGCACTGACTCACTCAGTCTGTCTTATTTCCTTGAGACAGGGTCTCTCACTAAACCTGGGGCTTGCTGTTTGTAGCTCACCATTTTTTGGCTACACTGGCTGACCAGCAAGCCCAGGCATCCTTCTGTCTCTGCTCCCCTCCCTCTGTACCAGAATTATAGATGTTTCAGAGCACAGCAGGATGAAGCCACTAAACCATGGATAAATCTGAAATTGCTAAGCCATGACTGTTATAAAATGAACTCTGGAAGGAATCATTCTGACTGAAGGACTTCTGACTGTTTCCCGCACTCACATTATAGCGGAGCAGCTCTGCCCTTCCTGTGGCTTTGAAGCTCAGTTTCCATCCCAGGACTCCTGAACAGATTCCCTCTGTGCTCGTGGGAAAGTGCCAAAGCAGTTCACCTTCTTGTCCATGGCGTGGCCACACGGAACATGAACCTCCTTGGGGGAGGTTCGGCGGCTAAGAAAGACTCATGGTTTCCAGTTATACTTGTCCTTAGAGGTTCCTCAGGGACCAGTGGGACGGAGCTTCAACCAGAAGCATTTATCTGGGAAAACCTGAGATGAAAGGCGTGTTCTGTGGTTTTGGTAGCTGCTAGGAGCTCCCACACGCTCCACGGCCATAGCTTCCCTTCAGTAGTGTGACTTTGGGGCACATTGTAGGCCTGTGATTGAAATGGAAGGTTTGGGGCTCGTTGCCAATAAATTTGGGGCACTCCAGATCATATGAATTTAAAGAATTAAAATCCATGGACCACGAGGGTAAGGTTTAGAAGATTTTATTAGATTAAGAGAAGGAAAGAGGAGAAAGTACAGAGAGTTCCTGCCATGTGGAAGGCAGGATGGGGTACAGAGCCCACGTGGCAGTAGGGGTCCCCTCCCATCTCAGACCAGAAGGGCTGCTTAACGGAGCAGGGACCTGAACCTTCAGGAAAAGTGAACACCAAGAACAAGAGAGACCTTGTCCACCTGGTAAGGATCTATTTATGATCTTCTTGTGGTGGACCCTTCCCTCCAGCTGAGAGAGAGAGAGAGAGAGAGAGAGAGAGAGAGAGAGAGAGAGAGAGAGAGAGAGAGAGAGAGAGAGAGAGAGAGAGAGAGAGAGAGAGCGCTGATTGAAGGACTCCAGGGATGGCTCAGGAAGAGGTCAGCCATGATGCCGAGTTTCGGGCTGAGGGTTAGCAACCAGAATTCCAGCATCAGAATTAAACCTTTATTCTACTCCAACCTTCCCAGAGAGGGACTCAGGTTGTTTATGGAAAAATAGATCTGGGGAACTCCTTTAGGGAAGAGATGAGGAGAAGCCAGACTCTTCTCTGACCTCTAGCAATGTGGAGAGTGCAGGGCAGGCCCCAGAACATTCCTGCTGGTTACTTTCAGGGACGGTCACCCTGCCTGCCTCACGCTGACGACAGAGCCCTTTCCCACAGGATCAGCGTGCGTGATAGGGACCAGCAACAATGTCGATGCCTCATTATTATTATTATTAATTTTTACTAGAACTTGACTTTCTGTAGCTTTCTTTCTCCACTCTATGCTCTTGCCCTTGTTCTGAAATCTTCAACACCGGAAGCTTGGTCGTAGTGTTTAGGGACAGATAGTCATTCTGATTCACTTAGAAAACGTGGACGTAACCGTGAAGCTACAACACATTTGGATGTCCACGTCACTTTGTGCCATCTGAGGCTGTGATTTGAAGGTTTCCACTCATTCAGAAATTATCCTCTGATTGATGTAGGCACATCCTTTGGGGCAAGGGTGATGACAAGCCACAAAGACAATGAAATGAACAGGTCATTTGATTTAGTGATGAGCTGAGGATGCTGGGGAATTTGCCAGTGTTCCAACTCTCCGGATACATTAGGTGTGCCTATCTATTAGGCATACCATGAGGACGCCCTGTATTAAACCAGGTGAACAAAAACCCAGTAGAGCTATTTCTTAACATACCCGCCATAGACGTGGAGAACTTATGAGCACTAACAAAGGAAGTTTCTTTTGTGCCACAAAAGTGCTGACTATCCAGAGGCATGGCACCCTTCAGTAACAACACACTTGGGCCAGGAGGACCGGGCTAACTACTAGGCTATCCATGGTCCCCTGCCACAAGGACTGATCCAGACGGACCACGGAGGAGGATATCCAGCTGATTGGGGAAGGGGAGGGGGGGCATTGGGGAATTGGGGATAACAACTCATTGTTTGCCCACTGAATAATGTAACTCATTATGGACAATAAATATATATTTAAGACTTAAAAAAAATAACCGAGGTTCAATTCCCCAGTACCCACGTAAAACCAGATGCACAAAAAGTGGTGCATGCATGCACGCCCATTCTCTCTGTCTCTTCTCTCTCTCCCCCCCTGCTTGCAAATAAATTTAAAATATTTTTAAACAACAACAAAAAAGAATTTCCTACTTCAAATGTTTTCCCTGTACTGTTAGTATGCTAAACAATGACTTCATGTTACTTAAAAGGTATAAATATTATAGGGCAATGTCCTTTCTCCTTCTCCCCCATGAAGGTTTCAGTGAGCTGATGTGCACACTGACAAGCTACAGATGGATGGGTGCTTTATGAGGGGTTTGAAGTCTTGTTGCATGACTCACAAAGTTTCCCTGGGGGGCTGGGCATGGTGGCACACACATCTTTTTTTTTTCTTAAGTATATATTTATTGTCCATAATGAGTTACATTATTCAGTGGGCAAACAATGAGTTTTATCCCCAATTCCCCAATGCCCCCCTCCCCATCCCCAATCAGCTGGATATCCTCCTCCTTCGCGGGTGGTCTGGATCAGTCCTTGTGGCAGGGGATCCTGGATAGCCTAGTACTCAACCCGGTCTTCCTGTCCCAAGTGTGTTGATACTGAAGGGTGCCATACTTCTGGATAATCTCCCCCACCATGGCTCTTACAATCTTTCCGCCCCCTCTTCCGCATAGGTCCCTGAGTCATGGTGGATGAGTATTAAGGCTGCTTTAAGGTTGTGAGTTTTGGGGTCTTTGTGTCGAAGATCGTTGGTTTCTGTCTCACTGGTTTATCCTGCACACACACATCTTTAATCCGGAGGCAGAAGTAGGAGGATAACTATGAGTTCGAAGCCTCCCTGAGACTACAGAGTGAATTCCAGGTCAGACTGGGCTAGAGTGAGCCCCTACCTTGAAAACCAAACCAAACCAAAACCAAAATAAACTTTCCCTGGGGGTCTTCCTGAAGAATGGATAAGCAGCAGAATCTTCAAAAATGAGCATTGGAGCGCTAGGGAGATGGCTCAGTGGTTAAAGGCACTTGCTTGCAAAGCCTACCAACTCAAGTCCCAATTCCTCAGCACCCACATAATATCAGCTGAACAGTGATGCATGCGTCTGTGATCCTGAAGTACCTATGACAATGGGAGACAGCCGGGAGGATGCAAAGCTTGCTGGTCAGCTACTCTGATGCTCCTTCACAGTACCACCTGTCTCAAAGCACCTTGAAGTGGTCCCCTGACCTCCACAGGCATGCTGTGACTCGTGCCCATACCCAAGCACGTACACGGGTACAAACACAAGTAAAACTAGTAAAAACAAAGGAGCCTATCAGCATGAAGAAAATGAACAGAGCAGCCACGTGGTGTCCTCTGTCACATTCTTGCCTGAACTGTAACTCTGGGTATAAATTCCCAGGAGCTCTGTGTCCCCATATCTTCCTTTCAACAAGAAGGTTTGCAGTTATTTCATCTTTTAAATAATGATCTGGGATGTTGTGTGTTATCATTTTTGTTCTGGCGTTCTGCCTGTAAGTTAATGCCAGGAATGAACTGAGAATACATTATGATGCGTAGTGGCCTACCCTCAGGAGGCATACTCTCCTGCCAGGAGACCTCATTACACAAACTTTTTTTCCCCATTTGCAAGTTGGCAAACTATTACAAAACCATGGATAGCAGTAACTTACAGGTACGGTTAGAGCAGCGTCTCTAAACGCATGGCTATCAAGCTTGATAATAGCTCTACACATGCAATCATTCTTTTCTCGCTACAGCGACACTATTATCTATAATATTTCTAAAGTCTTGGAGTTTTTCATTTGAAAGTATTTTAAGTTGCTATAAAATACAAGCAAAACAATATGGAATGAAGGAGAAAGTGATCATTTTCACTCTTCAAAGAAACCCCGACTACCAAGTGGAGCCAGTCTTCTGGACGTTTCTCAAAGCATACATAAGTGTTTCTGTGCTAACACATGTGAGGTCCAAATGGCATCACAATGTTCTCTAGCTTGCTTTTCCTACCCATCAATACCATGGGGTCCTCCTTATTCTAATTAGCAATGGTGTTGTCACGTGAAGTAAGTTTATTAAAATAATCTATTAATGCTGAGTTATTTGTTACTTCTTTTTTAAAAAATATTTTACTTATTAATCTTCAAGGAGAGAGAGAGAGAGAGCGAGCACACCAGGGCCACCACCTTGTGGGTCTGGCTTATATGGGTCCTGGGGAATTGAACCCTGGGCCTTAGGCACTGGAGGCAAGTGCCTTAACCACTGAGCAATCTCTCCAGCCCTATTTGTTACTTCTTTTGACGATAACCTTGCCTGTAAGACATATGCTTGTAATTGTCTGCATTCTGTTATGAGTATTTCTGGAAGAGACATTTTTCTAAGTGCAGGTACTGGGTCACCACTTATTGCCAATACAATTAACTTCCCCAAATATATACCAACCGTGTCCTTGATTTTCCAAACACTTCAACAAACCTCCACTGCTAAGGTTTCGGCTTTGTTATTCACTCGACCCAAGAGTAAGGACTTGGGAAAACGAAGAGTGTTTCATTGCCTTATATCCATCTCTTACTTCTCTTGGGGCTTCCTCAGAAACTTAAATTGTAGAGTTTATTCTCCTGATATAACTGGGGCTCTAACTCTGGCTCGTGGCCCCTGCCCCAAGTTAAGGACGTGCACAGTGCAAGGGCCTGGGCCTGGTCCCGGCCATTTGCATCTCTGTGTTTGCACAGCTTGCAGAGCACTTGATGCTACGTGGGAATTTCCTTTGCACCCCAACAGTTTCCTCTCTAGAGCCCTTCTTGGTGGTCAGCATCAGAAGGAAAAGGGCTGCAGGGGATGCTGGCAGCGTGTCTCTACAGCAGTGTTAAGCACACTGCAGTCGGGCTCTGCCGCTTCTTCGCTTTCTCCCTCTCCCCCGATGAAGAATTCAGTGAATGATGCGCACACTGACAAGCTATGTACGGAAGGCTGCTTTATGAGGGTTTGTCATCCGGGAGTGCTATCAGATCAGTGGCCTGTCCTTTTCCTGGTGGGGCATGGCTGCAGACACTGCCGTCCCCCTTGGCTGGGAGCGTCTGCAGAGCAGATCTTGGAGAGCTCATGCACACTAGGGAGGGCTCCTCCTGTTCCCAGTTCACCCTGGTAAGCTCCTTGATTTAGAAGAGATCTCACAGGCCCTAGACTGGTTTGGTGTTACTCACAGCACTGAATTGATCTGAAAGCAATGCTATTCTTACTTCTCGATCTCCTAGAAGCCAGTGGATGGTTGTCCCTACCTATGTATAGTCTGTAAGTGTTCCTCAGGAAGCTAGGAAGTAACTAGTCATTACATAAGCATCCATCACAAGCTTTGAACTCCAAACTTCTGGCTGCTTGGCATCATTTAGTATATTTAGGGTCCTGAGATGTGAGCCCTTGGTTAAGTCTGTTTCTTCAGTAACAGTCACCTCATCCAACATGGGACACCTCCCGCCCTGTTGGAGTTGCTACCTTCAACCTTATTTACGTAGGTTGGCAAACTGGCGGCCTTAGAGCAATTTCCCTAAAGTTAAATCTACCTCCTTCTGACGACCTACATTCTGGAGCGCAGGTCTGTGTTTTAATCAGTGTAATGAGTCCTGTCTGCTTGGATTAGGGTCTCTTTGTAGCCTGAAGTCTCAGAGAAACAGACAGGTGTCCAATTGATAGTGTCTGGCCTTTGGTTTGCCTAGAGGCATGCATCATGCTGACGAGGCCAATGGCCAGAATTAGTGTTTAAAAAGACCAAGCAATTCTCAAGGAGCCAATGGTCACTGGTTGGACTTTTTTGCTGCCATAGTGATTAAAAGATGCCCAGTTGTGTGTCTGCCCTCCGGGTGGGGGTCAGCGTGAAGAGGGTGATATAATTTTACAAAGGTGGGCTCAGATGGTGTGTTTATATCTGGGTGGGGTGCAACAGGAGTTCAGGGAGAGACAAGGTGACTGTGTGTTGGCCAGAGCCGCCAGCCAAAGACAGACGAAGGAAGCAACCAAGACAAGCACTTGAGCCAAGTGAAAGGCTTCCTTTGGTAAAGAGCTAGATAAGAAGTGAGAAAAGAAATTGGAAAGCAGCTCTCTTCAGTTTAGCAATAGGAGTCAGCGATGGTCACTTTCAGGGACAGCCATTGTGATTTTTACTACACTTTGAAATAATGGCCCCAAATCTGAAGAAATTCAATGTTGCTGTTTTTTGTAGTTGAGTCCCATCTAAAATTAAAGCAGATGGGGTTGGTTGGTGGTTGTGTCCATTGGCCACACTGGGTAACCTGCAGATAGACTCACTTGACTTATGACTCTTGACCCACTCCACTGCCCCCCCCCCCAGGCCCTTTAACCTTGAACTCTCAGACTGTTCGGGGTCCCTCCTCACTGCACACGTGCCCGCCAGGTCATCAAGTCTGAGGCATACACTCCACGGTGACTTCGATTGTCCTCGGTTGTGTTCTGAAGTAAGGTGGCACGGAAGTCAGCTGTCCAGATGTTGTTTCTCATTATTCACTTTTCCATGGCCCGGTTTGTCTCTTGAGAACGGACGCCCTTACCTTTTACACTATGGCCACTATGAGATGTGTCTGATTGTCCTTCCACGAACATTATCACGTGTGCATTTCCGTTAAATGCAAGTCTCTCTTTCTTTCCCTTCTGAGGCCTACCTTCACTTCAGATGCATCTAGTAGTGCTTCCCCGTCACTCCATCCATCCTCCAGTGTCCCAGTGGGTGCTAGTTGGTCCTGGCTTGAATTTCTAACTTCAGTTAACTCTTAAAGTCTTGCTGTTGTCTTGTTTTTCCATTCTAGTGACTTTAAAAGTTAGTGTCTTTCAAAAATTTATTTGAGAGAGAGATATATAGAAAAACAGAAAGAAGTGGAGGGAGGGAAGTAAGGAGGGAGGGAGAGAGAGAGAATGGGTGCACTAGGGCCTCCTGGCGCTGCAAACAGACTCCAGATGCATGAGCCATTTTGTGCATCTGGCTTTACGTGGGTGCTGGGGAATCGGACCCTGGTCATTAGGCTTTGCAGGCAAATGCCCTACCTGCTGGGCCATCTCTTCAGCTCAAAAGTCAGTGTTTTTATCATCTCCTTTGGCAATGTGTTTTACTAGGCTAACTAGTTACTTGAAACGTACACTCTTACCCATTGCCTATATTTTTATTGTTTCTCACTTAGGGTAATCATGTAAATGCTGACATTTTAAATAGAGTTTGTTGTTTCATTTGCTAAAATCCATTTACACATTTTTTCCTTATTATGAAAACGGAACGAGCAGAGCTAATTGGCTGGCTGGTGTAATTGAAAGAAAACTCCACCAACTCTTTCCTTTTCCTTCTTCGTTTCAAACAAAGTACCACGTTCCTCCAGGAGCTGCTGAGCAAGCAGCTGTCAGCACAGGAGGTCGCTATGCTGCCGATGACCTGGTGTGGCCAAGCTGTCCTTGGACCACGCAACATACAACCTGCAGGTGTGGCTCCTTGATTTATGGGATTGTGTGACATTATGGAGAAGGTAGATCACACTTGGGAAGGATTTACTTTTGAATGGGATTATTGTTGAGGTCATCATTTTTGTACTAGAGAGTCCTGCTTCAGTTACACATCTTGCATATCATTTCAATTGGGTCGACATTATGGTCACGATCCAAATGTATTGTTACAATAAGAAAAAAAAATCAAGTTAAAAATCCTGCTATGTATTGGGAGGGCTTGTTCCAGGAATACCTCCTGGTCAGAGATGAAATAGGTTTTTCGTTTACAGTATTCATTTCTCACATGAAACTTAGAGATAGTTTCTTTTAGTATCAGCTTATTTGGGATTCTAGAAAGTTCAGTAAGCGGCCTGTATGGAGGCTTAGCATGAAGGAAGACCGGGTGGATAAATTACTTAATAAACCCACATGTTGTCCTGCTTTGGCTTGTTGAATGGTGAGCTCCAAGAAGGCATCCTAGTCACTGCTTTATAGAAGGAGGCTCTTAGGAAGATTCCTGTTGCTGCTTCTTCAGGTAGGCATGAGGGATTCTTGTAGAGTTAGCCTTTGCATCAGGGCATCATGAAAGCATCTGAAGATTGGGTAATGTGGGGATCATTCTGGAGAGATGCATTGTTGTTCCTGCCTCACATGACTCCTGACCTACATGAAGGATGTCTTCCTAACAAAGCAGAATGCTAGGAGCTTTTCTGAAAAAACCTGGGTTCATGTTTACATTTTGATTTTCACTGACTTTTTAAAACTTATCTATTGTCAATCATTAGATACATTGCATGAGCAAGTCTTATGATGGTACCCCTATTTCCCTCCTCCCTGTCCCCAACCTGCTGGGGGCCCTCCTCAATGGACTTCCTGGTTTAGTTCATGGGGTAGAGGGTTATGGAGTGTATGAGAGCTATCCATTTTTTTTCTTTGTGTGTAGTTGTTGAGGGGGGCGATGGCTCTGGGTATTCTCTCCACCATGGCTCTTACAATCTTTCCGCCCCTCTTCCACAAAGTTCCTTGAGTCAGCGATGCTTTTAAACATCATGTATGGTGTTAGAGAAATAGCTCAGCAGTTAAGGCGATTGCTTGCAAAGCCTGATGGCCCGGGTTCATTTCCCCAGTACCCATGTCAAGCCAGATGCACAGAATGGCTCAAGCATCTGGAGTTCATTTGCAATGGCTAATAGCTCTGGTGCGCCTATTCCCCCCAACCCACCCTCCATTTGAAAATAAGTGAATAAAAAAAATCTTACATGGCCTTTTCTTTTTAAACAAGGTCAAAGTAGTACAACATGTGAGTTTTATTAAACTAAAAAACAAAACCAAGAGCAAATG
Source organism: Zapus hudsonius (assembly GCA_004024765.1). Classification (NCBI taxonomy): domain Eukaryota; kingdom Metazoa; phylum Chordata; class Mammalia; order Rodentia; family Dipodidae; genus Zapus; species Zapus hudsonius. The sequence continues at coordinate 11,808 of PVHP010034844.1, forward strand.
AACTCAAAGGCTTATTAGGAGAGTCTCCTCTCTCAAGTCGTTATACCAGGAGCTCTGTGCGCCTATGCACTTGACTTATGCTGGTCGTCTAGACCATGGTGTGGGCCGGTCTGTCTTCATTTCAGTTCTTCCTTCCTGCTCTAGCCTCAGCTTGTCACGCCTCAGTGTGGAGAGAATAGAAAAATGCCTTTAATCAAAAACTTGAACTTCTAGAGTCTTTTTGGAGTTTTCTGGAACTAGGAATGTGCTTTGCTTGGTGGAGGAAGAGAAGCCCACGTTTCATACATCATCCCTGGCATGTTCCCCCCTTTTCACTGAGTGACTTCATGTAGCCCATATCCCTTGGAACCTTACAAAGAAGTTGTTAAAATGTCATGTTCTTCTGACAATAGAAGGCAATGCCAGTAAGGTACGTGAGCTCTGAGGGTGCTTAAGAAATGTTCCTTCTAGCCGGGCGTGGTGGCTCATGCCTTTAATCCCAGCACTCGGGAGGCAGAGGTAGGAGGATCGCCGTGAGTTCAAGGCCACCCTGAGACTACATAGTGAGTTCCAGGTCAGCCTGGACTAGAGCGAGACCCTACCTCGAAAAACCAAAAAAAAAAAAAAAAAAAGTTCCTTCTGGGCTGGGGGTATAGCTCAGTGGTAGAACTGGCTTGGCATGGGGCAGCCCTGGGTTCTTTCTACCTCCAGCACCAAAACAAAAGCAAAAGCAAAAACAGAAAAAATTCCTTTTCTCTAGCCCCTTCCGCTGCATCCTCAGAAGCAAAGGAACAAACCATGAAACTTCTCGTGAGGAAATGAAGCATGCGTGAGGCGACATACTTTTAGTTTTAGAGCAAATCATGAGAAAGTAGTTAAACAGAACCTGGCACAGGTAGTTTTGTTTCATTGGGATAGAACGTAATCTTGTGTGATTCTACATTAAATGATTCCACAGCTTCATATGGGCAATTTTTTTTTTTTGTTTTTTCGAGGTAGGGTCTCACTCTAGCCCAGGCTGACCTGGAATTCACTATGGAGTCTCAGGGTGGCCTTGAACTCATGGCAATCCTCCTATCTCTGCCTCCTGAGTGCTGGGGTTAAAGGTGTGTGCCACCAGGCCCAGTTTATGGGCAAAATTTTGTACTGATCATGTTTTCTTTTTTGACAGTAACTCATATTTATACCCATATAAGCCATTGTGATTTAACCCAGAGAACATAGAAGGGCATGCAGACTTGTGCTGAAAGACTGTACAGACATGTCACGTGTTGATGACTCATTCAGGGCGATGCTCAGGTCTTTGGGGTGACCTTCGGAGTCCTTCCCATCCTTCCTACCTACCTAGCGTTTCTCTCTGCTTCTTGTGTTTCTTCAGCTCTGCCACCATGGCTCTCACCTTCCTCCCCGTGAGCTGTTTCCTTTAACAAGATGCTCTTCCATCTTCCATCTAGGCAGTTGATGCTCTCCCACTCTGTCTCCATAAATGTAATATCTTTGGGGGAAAGTCACTTACACCCCAGACTAGGCTGGTACCTATTGTGAGAAGAGCAACATGCTTTCCATGATGGCATCTACTACGAGTGTGACAAAGTAATTACATATTTTAGGTTTTGGTTAAATCATTTTTGTACTAACCTGTTACTAGAACATATAGCAAGAGAATTAACTTATCAATAGTTTCTTCTGGCTCCCTGGTTTCCATCCAGGATCCGTCCACTCTGTTGTTTGGACCTGTGCTAAGGTGGTACATTGTGGTGGGCCAAGATGCTGCCTCGAGGTTGGGCAGATAAAGGAAAAAGGAACGAGCTGGGGTCCTACTGTCGTCTTGAGAGACTTGAGGACACTGGTTAGAGTCTAAGAATTTAACATGTGGGCCTTTGATGAACACGGATAAGCCAAACTTTGTGATTTATGTTCATCAATAGCCTTTGAAATTGAAGAGATTACGCCCTACAAACTATGGCTCATGGACTATAGTCTGACAGTTACTTGTTTTGATATGTGACATGATTAGAATGATTGTAATCTTAATTAACATTTGTGGAGAGGGCTGGGGTGATGGCTCAGTCAGTAAAGCCCTCACCACACAGGATGAGGGCTTGAGTTGGGTTCCCCAGCACACACATACATGCCAGGCATGGTGGTGAGTATATACCACATGTCCTTTCCTGAGCAGGACACTCGCAAGAAATGAAGTAATGATGTAATTAGCACTTTGACCAACTGAGGCCTATGTGACCATCAGAGGGCCCTGGACAGATAAACTGTCATAACAAAGCTTATTGCCTAATAGACAGTACATTTGTGCGAGGGATTCCTAGTCTCAGGACACGTTTAGCTTGTCATATGTTACTTCACAGACTGGTCAGCATTTGGATTAGGACAGAAGGGAACACATGAGACTTTCAGATGATGTAATTGACAAGTCTAGCTGTCTTCATTTTAATGGTAGATACATTATGGATCATGGCCTCGACAGGCTGGAAGTCATAGGAATGTAGCCGAAATAAAGGCAAATGACCTAAGTTTAAGACATGAAGCAATTAAAATTGGGGCAGAGTGTGACTTTCAGCAGAGTGTGCATTATCCACAGATAGTTAGCATGGGCAGTTTCAGAAGTAATGAGCCATCCGGCTGGGCACTAAGCTCAGCCCTGACTTAGGCAGTCCCTGGAGCGATGCGTGGACAAGTTTAGAGGGGTGAGGAGCTCGTGAGCGTTGCCTTCCAGACACAGAGAATAGACATATTGCCGGTTGATCCAGACATAAAACTGTAACAGCAGGTAGATGCTTCATGGAGGCAATTTTTATTTCAAGATTAGCATGAATGCTGTAAGAAGTAAAGTCTTTTCACTAATTTATTCCTGAAGATCTTGTTAAGTCCCCCTTTGGAGTGAGCACTTCATTAGGAATCAATACTACAAAAATGACCAGGATCCAGTCCTTTCTTCTGAAGGGATCTGTTTGTTTCCGAGGAAGAAAATGGTTAGCTGTTAGGATTGTCGTCACTGAGTGGAGAATTGGAAACTAGGCCATTAAGAGGCAGGATTTGGGGTTGGAGTGTATCCCTGGACCAAGGAGTGAAGGGACTCTTGGGCTTAGTGTTCATGCACTCAGGGGGTCATCACCATCTGGTGGTTTGGCCAGAGACCCCAGGTACAGATGAAGAACCTCTCAGAGAAATTTTGTAAATTGTTGTCTGTGCAGGAAGCTTTGCTCCATTCCCCTCTCCTGCTGCTTCGTATTGCTTATTGTTCTAATTTGGTACATGTTCTCAGAGACCTCAGCAAGGGTACCTAAAAATCTGCTAAATAAATAATAGCATGACTACTACAGATTTAATTATAGCTCTACAGCTGCCTGTTTGAAGTGTTCTGTAGGACCATATGGTTCCTCGTTCATTCCCACTCTGGAAGGACCTGGCTTCCTTGCTTCCTGCAGATAGTACTGAATTCCCAGAGACCGGCTAGTAGATGATGGACTTTTGTCTCCTACTGTCCCTCCACAGATGGACATTTTATTGCCATGTTCTTAGATACTAAAGCACTCACCCACTCAGAGCTGTGCAGTTAGGTATCCTCCTCAGTCCTACAAGGAATTCTTGTTGCTGCATGCGGAATGCCAAGTGAAACCACCTTCGCTGCTCTTAAAAGGTGTTTTTATGGGTGATGACTTTAGTTGTTTTGTCTGGGCGGCCACATGGCGGGAGCAGGAGTGGAGGAGGACTCTGGAGGATGCCTGGGTGGTGTTAGAAGTGTGACCTTGACCGTAGATTCAGTTCTCTGGGTCCCAGGAGAGCCAGGACGGGCTTCTTCCAGTCCCAGAATTCTGTGAGTGGGAGTCAGTTGAGAAGCCTGTTCTTGCCGGTGACACACATCTGGAGGAGTGGGGCAGGCTCTCTGCCTGCCAGCGCTGTGCTCTGAGTGCCTTCCCACAGCCCTCAGCACACCCACATTTTCCGTTCCTTGAGGCGCAAAACTCTTAGCATGAAGTCTGTGTAAAGGTCTGAGCCTCAGAGAGCAACAGGGTTTTGGCCTTTTAGTATGTTTTCACATGAGGACAAATGTCACTGAGGTCCTTAAGCTTTCCCCATAGCAAGAATGAAAGCACTGGTGCTTCTTCTAAGAAATGTACAAGACCGTAAAGACTCAAAACAACGCACATTAATTTCAATGAATGTGGACTCTGGAATTGTACCAGGGACCCAAAGTTAAGAACTTGTACCTCTTTTGTTTTTCTGAGTGAGGATTGCAGGAAGGTGTGAGGAAGCAGTCTGAGGCTGAGGTGGGGACAGGTGGGGACAGGGCAGAGCTCTGCCGAGTGAGTGATTTCACTGGAGTGAAGGGGAGAGGACATGGTAGATAGCATTCTCTCAGACCCTGCACAAGAAAGGCATTTTTTCAAAAGGAGAGAGAGAGAGAGAGAGAGAGAGAGAGAGAGAGAGAGAGAGAGAGAGAGAGAGAGCGCACACCAGCACCAGGACCTCTAGCCACTGAAAAAGAACTGCAGATACATGCACCACTTATGCATCTGACCTCACATGGGTGCTGGGGAATTGAACCTGGGGTTGTTAGACCTCCCAGGCAAGCACCTGAACCACTGAGCCATCATCTCTCCAGCCCCTAACCCTAACTCTAGGTTGCCTGTTACCTCCGATGACTCACTCCCCTCACACCTCATGTCTTCAGCCTCTGGTTTTTGTCAGATGAGTGTGTGTGACTGGAATGTGTGCAGAAGAGAACGCACCCAAACAACTGGCCTTAAACTCTCGTGTGCTCTGGAAAGCACTCGCCCCGCAATGCTAGTCATTTGATTCTTTCTGTCCCCCTGACAGCCAGAGGTCGCAGGCAGTGCAAGAAACCCTATGTTAGCATCTTCCTTTTTCGGGTGGGAGCAGGGAGATTATTAGCAAATCCTGCTTTTTAGATCTTAAGGCTTAGATCCTCCGTTAGAAATCCTCATGGTATTTTCCGTTTTCCTTGCTAAACACAGTCATTCAAGGACAAGAGAGTCATTCTGAGGGAATTCAGGTAAGTACAATGTACAGTTACCATGAGGAGTTATCTTTATACTAGAGTTTCTCCGAAACACCCACACTCACCTCAGCCTTCAGTTCATCTGATAAGGTGACTCTCAGGTTAAAACCCAGGCAGTTATGAATTGGTTATTTTATATATTTATATATTTTTAAGCCTATGGTCCAATTTTGGTTATTTTATATATTCACATATTTTTAAGCCTATGCTCCAGAGAAGGATTTTCTCCCTAAAATTCAGAAGGTTATATGTTTGAATTAAAGGCTGTGTGACCTGCCAGCTGTGTATTACTTTATTCCTTTGCTAGAGCTGATTTTTATCTTACAATCATTTTTTTCTTTTTTAGGGTTATGCTAAAACTATACTGTAGTTGTAATTTTTATTACCATTTATGGAATGTCTACTATGCTGTGTCAGGAACAGTGTTAGGAGTTTTAGACATGTATAAGGTGATGTCTTATCATCAAAATTTCTGAGCAGATGAGCTGGTTAACTATAGATAGTAACGTGGTCTTAGGAATTCTTTTGCAGGTTAAGTGAAGGAAAACCTTGGCGTACGGGCTTGTTTAGTGCCAACCAGACTGTCCAGGTCGGTCAGTCAGTCATAGTACTGTTGCGGCATTGGCTTTCAGTGTTGAGGTACACTAGGCATTGGGGAACCCCAGATCTTAAGCTGGTTATCATGCTAGACTCGGCCTGCTCCTTCCTTCCTCTCTCTGCACACTCATCAAGTCCCACCTTTTACCTTTAATTTAATCTGCTTTCATCATTCAGTCCCCACTCAGGCTCTCTTGATTCGGAGTCTCATAGTTTCTGCGTGGGACACATTTAAGGTAGGGCCCGTTACCCACTCAGCACTTCGAGCTTGGTCACTCCTCTTCACAGCACTGTGAGGTCGTCTCTTGTCAACCCCATTTTATAGATGAGGAAACAGCTTAAAGAAACGAAGCCATTAACCCAAGGTCCCACTGCTAGGAACGGGAAGAACTCAGCTTTTCTGACAGTTCTGTTTGATCCTAAAGCTTGTATTCATTTTTTTACTGGAATTTGGAACACCTGGATAGCAGTTCCCAGGCTCAGCCAGCCTTTGGTTTGAATCTGTTTCCTGATCTCAGGGAAGTTCTGTAATCTCCAAGTCTCACAAGAAGTCATAGGTCGTTTACAGAAATAGAGTGAGAATTTAATGCGACAATTTTAGTTCTGTTCCTGATCTAGTGCCTGGCCAATGACAATTGATCAAGGAATATTCTTATTAATCATTATTATTAAAAATTTAAAGTTATTGTTGAGGCTTCTGTGTGTCTCTTTTGTATATGATGTACATGCATGTGCAGGTGTGTGCACTGTGCAGGTGTGTGTGCAGGTGTGCATGTTTGGGGTGCGCACTGTGCAGGTGTGTGTGCAGGTGTGCATGTTTGGGGTGTGCACTGTGCAGGTGTGTGTGAAGGTATGCATGTTTGGGGTGCACACTGTGCAGGTGTGTGTGCAGGTATGCATGTTTGGGGTGTGCACTGTGTGGTGTGCAGGTATGCATGTTTGGGGCTCTGACCTCAGGGACTCAAGCTGTACAACAAGCACTTTGCCTATCCAGCCATCTCTTGAGCCCCCCCCCCCATGTCTTCTGAGAGCACTGGTGTCTGTAATTTCATCTTATCCGGATGAGATTCAAAATCTTACATCAGAAGGGACTTCAGTGTACAGATAATCTCTGAAGGCAAGATTTCCTTTCTAAAACTTGCTGAAAGAGACAGGAAAGTCTGGCACTTCCAAGCATGTTAGCAGGGATTTTTATACCATGACAAACAGTGGCAAAGTAAGGCTAGAAGTTATGGAGCCAGGGCTGGAGAGATGGCTCGGTGGTTAAGGCTCTTGCCTGCAAAGCCTAAGGACCTGGGTTTGATTCTCCAGTTCCCACATAATGCACAAGGGGACACATGCACCTGGAGTTCATTTGCAGTGCTAGAGACCCTGGCGTGCCCATTCGCACATGCTCTCTTTCTCTCACAAGTAAAATACTTTTTGAAAATTAGAAAAAGGTTACGGAACCAGCAAA
>PVHP010034845.1:0-18841 GCA_004024765.1 Zapus hudsonius
GGAGAGCAGTGCGCCCAAGGATGGGGTGCTGGAGGGAGGGGCCCCCTGGGAGGAATAGGTGCTCTGTTGGCAAGGGCTCAGGAAGTGCCTGGGAAGAGATAATGGTGATGTCAGAAGCTTGTGGTGGGGGAAGGAGGCTCTCTGTTCCTCTGGGGAGCAGAAAGCCACTGGGGAACCCTGTCCGGGCTGTTCCCAGAGCTGGGTAGAGCATAAGCTTGGGTTCAGGGCCAGCTGGGGTCCGAATTTGGTCAGTTTAATTTGCTAAATTTCTCAAATTTATATGATGCCTACTTGCCCAATAAAGAGAAATCACACAAAGGGAGAAGTCATTTCTGTAAACCTGCATGGAAAGCAGATTTTCTTTTTTTGGTTTTCCGAGGTAGGGTCTTGCTCTAGTCCAGGCTGACCTGGAATTCACTCTGTTTTCTCAGGGTGGCCTTGAACTCACGGCGATCCTCCTACTGCTGCCTCCCGAGTGCTGGGGTTAAAGGTGTGTGCCACCACGCCTGGCTAGATTTTTTTTTAAAAAAAGATACAATTTTATAGTATTTGAATCATGGTACCTTAAAATGACTTAATTACTTCAACACAGGATGCAAGTATTTTTTAAAAAAGTCATTTGACATGCAGAAGCAGAAATGTTGAGAAATCTTTGGGGAGTCATACATTTAAGAAAGTGAAAAGAGCAATAAAAAATAAATGTTAGCACGACCCTACATGCATAAGGAGCTAATGAGTAGTGCCATTGCTGTCTGTCATCCTTCTCATCCCTCTTGCCCCATTCTGGTGCCCCCACCACCATATTTCATGTATAACCCTTCCTCTCTCCCTTAACTGGGGTGAATCCTGCAGCTCACATGCTTGCATCGAATGAGAGGATTTGGTCTGTCTGTAATAATGATTTGGATTTGAGTTTGGAAGGAAGGGTCGAGCCAGGAATTACCCGATGGTCCCTGCAGGAGGCCTGGCCCATTCTCCTAGCACAGGGATGCTCCAGCGACACGGCCCAGTTTTTTGCAGCCCTCTGTGGCCAAGCTCAGCATTGGGGACCTACCAGACCTCCCCGGCTGGGGCAGAGCCTGCCCGGGGCGGGGGCGGGGGCGGGGGCGAGGCCTAGAGGGGCTGAGAAGGCACCGCCTTCCCTGTCAGCCCTCCGCATAGGCTTCCCAATCCCTGGACCAACCCGGCTGGTTGGAGAGTCTTGCGAGGACAGGGGGCGTGGCCTGTGTGAGGCGGTGACGTCACCACGGTGCGCCGTAACCGCTAGACTCCGCGTCCTCCTCGGTCCGCCTGCCCGAGCCTGCTCGCTCGCCTGCTCTCTCGCCGCCTCAGCCGTCGGTCCCACCTCCTCCGCAGTCCCGCGGGGGCTCGGCTTCGGGTTGCTGCCGGGACGCTGCCGTGGTGACCGGGCGAGAGCGAGGCCGCGGCTGGGCGGGACGTGGGGTCGCGGTGGGCTGGGGCCTGACGCGCGGGAACATGGCCACCCTGGGCCCCGCCCGGCAGCTGTACGGCAGCCCGGCGGGCGGCAGGGACTACAGCCACGACCTGCACCTGAAGATGAGCAAGAAGATCGCGCAGCTCACCAAGGTAGGGCCGCCGCGACAGGCCTCCCCGCCTCTGCCCGGTGCCCGGGCCTGAGCTCCAGCACCCTGTGCCCGCTCACTGTGGCTCCCCGCCTGTGCTCGGGACTGAGCTCCAGCACCCTGTCCCGCTCACCGTGGCTCCCCACCTCTGCCAGCTGCACGAGGAACTAGCTCCTGTACTCCAGAAGTTGAGAGGCTTTGCCCAACATGACCCCCATCTTCGAAATTAATCAGTGTCTGTTATTGGGTATGCAGTTAAAGAATCAACTTTCTGAGGTTCTGAGGACTGTAGGAGGGTAAACATACCTTTCATGCTGTTTTAAGGATTTAATGAGTCATTCCTTATCCTGAGAAAATGTCAAGTAAGGCTTGGATGAATCACAGTGTTTGCATTTAGCTAGGCATTTTGTTTTATCAAAAGACAATTTTCAGAAAGCAGGGAAGTCATCAGCACATCTCGCCAGCCATTTTGTAGTTTAGAGGGAATGTGGGTTCATGAGCTCCTTGTTGATTTTAGTGAAGGTTGCTGAGAGAAAGAGGTGTTTTCTCTGACCTGGAGCAGCTCTGAACAGTGGCACTACTCTGCAGATCTTTCCAGCAGCACCCACCGTGGGAGAGTGACCAGTAGTTTCTGGAAGCTAGTGTCCAGGTGTTGCTGTGCTAAAGACTGTCTCTTGAGATATGGCTCAACTCCTAAATTCTCACCATAGAATTTCACTATTGGCCCTTTGAGAGGCTAAACTAAGGCACCAAAATTAATGAGAGGAGAGAAGAAATGGGAGTGAAAAGGAAATAAAAAGAGGGTAAAGAAGATTTCAGTGTAGAAATGTTTTTGAAGGTACAAAGAAAAATAACCTGAGAGGAATGAGTGATAGTCACAAAAGATGGATGGACATAGAGCAGGTAAAGCAACAGTTTTCTCCTTCCTTTTTTTCTCTTTATTCTCAGCACCATTTCAGAATTTGCTGTGGGTGTAATTTTTGCTATTTGCTCTTGTGACAGAGAGTCCACAAATGTCAAGAAAGAAAGATGCTGGGACCATAGCACTATGTCATCAGAGCATTTGCACAGTTGGGGACTGGAAGTCAGTTTGCTTCAGTAATGTTTCATTTTCAGGACACTGCTGTTCACAGTGAAACCCATGAATATTTATTTGTTCTGTGTTTTTCTTAAGCTGTCTCTCTCCACAAGCTCTAGTGTTCTTTTAGATGCAATCCTCCGGAGCCCTCTGTAAGTAATAGAAACATTGCATAACTTGACTGTGTACTGCTTAATGAAAGCTGTTTCTCTTTAGTAAGCTTGCCTTTCTACTTACAGTTTTTCAATATCCTGTTCCTTTATCAGAAAAACAAATCAGCACCCTTGGTACAGGTTGGATATTGAGTGGATGATGATCTCGCTTTCTCACTTTCCACACTTGTCTCAAATCTGACGAGCAGAGGGCTCCTGGACCAGTGTTCCCCACTGCCCAGTGCTGTAGAATCTCTGCGGAGCATTCCTTGGACTCTGATTTAGTGTTTGTAGTTCTGATTTCTAACATGCTCACCTCCATCCCCTGTATGCATCCAAATGCTGCAGGCATCCAATCCTTTGTGTACGGTTTCTGATTTCAGCACTGGTAACATTGTGGTTTGGACAATCCCTCCTGTTACCACCCTGCCGTGCATTTAGTAGTGACATCTTTGTAGACATTGCCATAGAGTCCTGGGCAGGCTAGGAGAGGCGTAGCCAGGTTATGCCGTAAGGGATGACTCCCTTGCCCCTATCACTTGCCTTTGTATTTCCTAAGATAAAGTTTGAGAGTAAAACAGTCTAATAATATGACTCTCCTACAGCCTGGTCCCTCCAGGTTCCTTCCCTTATTTACCCCTTTAGAAACTGTCAGCTCTTGCACTCACATGCACTTAATGTAAAAGTATGCCATAAGCCCTGCATTATGGATGTGAGTGTGTAGATGGATAGATTGCTAGAAACTTGATTTAAAAATAATTTTATTCATTTGCAGGTAGAAAGATGAGAGAAAACAGAAATGAATATGAGAATGGGCACACCAGTACCTCTTGCCGCTGCAAATGATCTCTATAGACACATGTGTCTCTTTGTGTATGTACTGCGGAGTTGAACCCAGGCATTCAGGTTTTGCTTTTCAACCACCGAGCCATCTCTCCAGCCCAAAATGTTACTTTTATGTATTGTCTGATGTATAAAAATTTTACAACCGAATAGTTTTACTAATAAATTCACACCAGCAGAGCTGTATTAAATAGAACTATGATTGGAATTTGCTTAGACATTCATTATACATTTCAAAGTTAGACATTAAAATAGGATCTCAGTTTCCTTCTTTTGAGCAGAGTCATATAAGCCACTTCTTCAGCATCATGGTAGCAGTAGGATCAAGATTTGTTGGTACTCTAACACTCTTGCACTACAACTCTGGCTTTACCACTCACTTGGAGTGTGACTTTGAAGCAGGTCATCTCTCCTGTAAATCTAAGGATGATGATACCTATTTCAGAGAGTTTTAACAGCACTTAGTAGGCTCTTACTTCAGGCTGTAACTGAAAATACTATATATCAGCAAAGTATTAATAATGTGGGTAATGCATTAAAAATATTACTTTACAAGTTTTGGCCTCAAAGTAACAATGCTTCTAACTCAGCCTCCCAAGTGCTGGGCTTAAAGTTCTGCACCACCATGACCAGCAGCTCCATTCTGTGTTTATGTGTATGCTTAGGGCTTCTGCTGAGCGCTGTAAGATGTAGGCACCAGTTACACTAGAATATCAGTGTCGAGGACTCACATTCTCCCTTATGTAGAATGGTTCAGAAGTGTGTTTCAGAGATTTCACTGGTTAGAAGGATAAGGGTGAAAGTTAGCTACGTTTGGTGTTGTATCTGGAAAGGCTCAAAGTTTGTCTCCCCATGGTGGCAGGAATCAAACCCAGTGCCTTACGAATGCTTGGCAGGCACCCCACCTGTTAACTTTCCACAGCCCTTGAGCATGTTGCTCCTTGTATTCATGTTTGTCCAGATTCTGTTTCCTAAGACGGCAGCTTGCTCGTGATAAGGAGAGTAGCAGTTCTTAAAGCATGTTTTATGTAGAGAACTTTGCTAGGTCTTAGAGCAGGCAGGAATGCAGTCTCCACCTGGCTGTCAAGCCTATTTATATCATTTATATCAAATTTAAAAATGAGTAATAGATGCTGAATTCAAAATCAGATTCTCATGTAGCAGCACATTTCTGGAATTATTAATTTGAGGTGGGGGTGGTTGGATCTTTTGTGAGACCCGGTCTGTGTGCTTCTGTGCCTATGTGATGTTGATTGTCTATATAGGAGGAAGCAAAGCAGTGTAGGACCCAGCCTGGCTGCATATCTGAGAGCTAAGTTTTAATATGCATCAGGATGAGAGCCCGAGCATGGTAGCTCATGCCTTTGTTCCTAGCATACTTGTGCCCCCCAGGAGGCAGGGGGGATGGCTGACAGCCCTAAATCCTGTTTACAAGTGCTAATAGGTTTTACTCCTGCTGGCTGAGCTTCCATACCTGTGTTCCTGTTTGTTGAGCCCCCTTTGTGTAAGAGATAAAGCAAGGCAACACATCCCTAGATTGTATATAAGGTTGGATGCTAAAATAAAGTTTGGAGATTTGCTTTGACTTATCCCCCGGCTGCATGTGATTGTCCAGCCGCTGCGCTCACCTTTCCTCCCTCACCTTTCCTAGATTGAGCTGGGTCTCCTGCTGGCCAGAGAGACAGGCTCATTTAGCAGGGCACCAGGGACCCCTGCGGTAAGACATCTGGAGAAACACCCGACAAAGCAGAACTTGTGGGGTGTAGAATTCTGAAATGCCTTATTGTTGTCATGTTCAGTTTGTCTCCCCTTTGGTCCCATTTAATTTACTTTATGTGGCTGGTTTCTTCTCTGCCAGGGATGCACTTGAGTCCTCTGGTTGCTCTTAGATAAAACACATTCTTTAGTCAGAAGGTGCAATTGGATTATTAAAGCATCCAATGTCAAGATATCCAGGCCAAATTTAGGAATGAAGCTCTGGCCCTCCCTTCCAGCCCTGCTTCATGCAGTAAGGGAGTAACTGGGGAAGGGGCCTGATCCAGTGTTTCTACTCTTTGTTCTTTGCCTTGTCAGGCTGGTTTCTGCTTCCTACATGAAAGGGAAAGGAGCCAGTTTGCCTAGATTAGGTAACCACCAAGATTCAGGGATCGCCTGTCACTGGGATGTGTGTGCTACAATGCTTGGCTTGTACATGTCTTTTGGGGATCTGAACTCAGGTCCTCATGCTTGCATGGCAAGCACTTTGCTGACTGAACCATCTCCCCAGCCCTTACTTTCTTTTTCACTTAATTTAATTCTTTTAGTTAACATATAGAGATTAAGGTATCGTTCACTCTGGCATTTTCAAATACAATTTTTTTTTAGTTGTTTCTTATCCTCACTCTTCTCCCTAACATCCCTCTGTCTCCCAAAGCTCCCCTCCAAACATCCTCCCCCTTATGTTGACATGTCACATATTGTCATATGTCATATTGTCATATGTCGTATTGTCATATGTCATATTGTCATATATTGACATGTCACATTCCTTTCACCCTTACCACTCTTCCTGCTCATCATTTTATACTTGCTGTTGGTTATCATTCACTTTTATAGGCTACTCAGATTTGTCCCTTTATGCATTTATTATTAGGGTTAAATTCTTATGTTATTGTTATTTTTTAGTTATGTATTCTAGATATTAATCCCCTGATGAATATATGTAAAGATTTCTCTCCCATTTGTAGGTTGTGTCTTCACCTGGTTGTTTCCTTTGCTATGAGGAGCTTTTTAATTTGAGACAGTTTCTATGTCAGTTGTTCTGAGCTATTGGAGCCCTGCTTAGAAACTCTTGGTGCCTTTGCCTATATCTATGATCTTGAAGTATTTCTCTTTGATTTTCTCTAGTAGTTTCAAAGTTTCAGGTCTTATGCTAAGGTCTTTTACCTATTTTAAAATGATTTTTGTACAAATGAGAGAAGGGCATCTAGTTTCATGTGTCTACATGTAAATATTCAGTTTTTCCATTACCCTCACTATTACAAAATCAGGCATGTAGATTAATGGAATAGAACAGAGGACCAAGACAAAAATACCAACATGCAGCTACCTGATTTTTGACAAAGGTGCCAGAAACATTCATTGCTGAAAAGAGAGCTTTGACAGATGGTGCATAGACACCATTTTTTTTCTAAATCAGTACTCATTGCTATTATTCTTAGGTGTTTAACTTCTTGCTTCAGGTAATTATGTCTTTAATCATGACCTAATTCAAGCCATGTGGAATAAAAGAGTGAAAATATGGACATAATTCCATTAAGTAATCAGGGGGTTGAGAAAGAAGTCTTTTAATTCAAGTTGGAAATTAAACCTGAGGAAATGGTTTTCTTGAATATGATTATTTCAAATGTTGAACTGTCAAAAGAACTGGGGAAATTAACAGTGGACACATTATTAGTTTTAAAAAGGAATGAAAGTTTTGGTTGAGAAAAATGTGGAATATGAGTATTGGACTGAGGGATATTTAGCATACACTCAGTTTTATCATTACCATCTTTTACATTACCTGAAACTCCCATAGAAAATGAACCTTTTATTATGATCACAATTTTTGGGGTCAAGATTCAAGGCCTTCAGTGGTGTATTAGTTACTCTCTTTTTTTTGCTGTGACAGAAATACCTGAAAACAATTTGAGAAAGAACAGATTTATTTTAGCTTACAAGTTCATCATGGCAGAGAAGACATGTCCAGGAGAACAAAGGAGTTGGCCATATTCATTCCATAGTCAGGAAGCTGGAGTGGGGAATGCCAGTGCCAGGCAGCTTTCTCTTTTTTGTTCAGTTTGGGACCCCACCACTTAGAATGGTGCTACACCTTATTTAGAAGTTCCTTCACAGACGTGCCCAGAGATTTGTCTTTGAGGTCATTCTAGATCCAATCAAGTTGACAGTTGGGGTGAATACCAAAGGAAAGATGTAGATGGCCAGAAGTGATTTGATCAGCTGGATGTGGAAACAGGGCCCCTTCTTTACACTTCTGGATATCAGGACAAATTGAAGGTTGGACTCAGCTGGAAGAGTTGGATGGAGAGCTCCCTTGTCTGTATATAGTCACATGTGGTATTTTGTTTTAGTCTCTTTTCTTCATTATATCACAGTATAAAAGAAGTTCACATCCCTTCGGAAAGAAAGTTTTTATAAAAACTAAAAGAGCTCCTCATAAATTGCTGAGTAGCTTTCATCTGTGGATCTATTGGAGATTTGAGGGATGGAATTGATAAACCTAACTGTGTGACAGAACTGTACTGCCTAGTACTAAGTGATATTCTTGGGTAAAATGAGCAATTATTCTGGCAACTGAAAAATGTTTCTGTGGTACAGAAGAACCCTATATTGGTTTGGGGAAGCCTCTTCCCATTGCATCTTTCAAGACTCATCTGTACCTGCGTTTCTGCCATGACCTCAGCTCCTGCCACATGTCCACCATTTAATTAATCTTCAGACATCCACATACAGAAAATAAAACAACCAGCATCTGTCTAGATGTACCTTAAATCCAATCTTTTAAAGTAGATCTTTGGAATTAAATTTTCATCTTCTCTCATTATTTTTTCATTTAAAATATTTTTATACCCTTTCCTTTCCATGTCCTGTTCTAGGAGTCAATGTTGACCACAGTTTTATAGCTTTCCGAATTTCATCCTCTTCTATTTCAGTTTGTCCTGCTTAGTGCTATGATTAGAGTATTAACTAAATTCCTACACAAGCACCCCTTTGTCTTTGCATCTTATGTAAAGCAAGTAGAGAGGTGACACTAAAAGGAATTTATGGGGGTTGTCACTGAAATAAACACGAATCTTATTTCCTCTAAAGAATTTGAGTGCTTATAACTTAGAACTTCATTACCTTTCTTCTGGTCCTTTCATAATGACATGGAGATTTTCTCAGTAGGGTGAGCATCATAATAATCGTTTCATTAAATTATATGTAGTTCTTCCTGAGAAGTAGCTTGAGACCTAAACATGTTTATCACCATAGAAAACAATGAAAAAAGTATGTCAAAATACAGTTGCTTCTCTTGAATTCAACTTGACATGCCATTATTATATTGCAAGATTCTTGTTTTCTAATTGTTGTGTTGTTTATTTTTATTCTTATAAATTGGAGGTTACTGACTATGGAGCATGTGAGTAATCTCAATTACTAACTTCTATGTAACATGTTTTTGTTGCTATAATAAAATACTTGATGCTAGGTATGGTATAAGTGAAGAGGTTTATTTGCCTAATGATTTTGGTGAGTGAAAAGTCTGAACAACTGCCAGTGTCATGCTGAGGCCCCACACCATGGAGAAAGAGAAAGGAAAACGGCTATATATAGAAAATACCAAACACATGGGAGAACCTCCTTTATAACACCCAGATCCGTAAAGGACTAACCCTTTAAAGACTGCCTTCTCCTCCAGAGCAACATTATTCCAATCATGAGTCAAGTCCTATGATGTAATTACATTCTGCCACCTCATCTCCCTAACACTGGAGACCAAGCTTCCATTAGTATTGCATGAAGTTTGGAGGGAGACCAAACCATAGTATAAGGTTTCAACTCTAGAATTGCATAACTTTATGAGCAGACGGAAAGCTGGAGCAGGGGATGACTCCACTTTGCTTACTCACCAAATTATCTTGCCACAATGACCTCCGTGCTCTCCAGTTGGATTTCATGTCTTTACCTTGAGGTCTATATTAAAACCTTGGTTGTTCTGAGTTCCTGATGCCATTTGACTGTTTCTTAACCTAACCCCCATCCAGTTTAGGATAATATAATCAGAAGTGTAATTTTAAAATAAAAATCAGATCAGATTATTTCTTTGCTGAGATCCCTTCATTGGTTCTATACTGCATGCAAAGAAAGGAATGTTTTAAAGTCAACAAAAGGTGCTTGTGATTTGTCTTAGTTGTCAATATATTGCAGTACTGTCCCTTTCTACATTTAGTGTGCAGCCACCAAGAGCACAGTAACTCTGCAAGGAAACCCCTGAAGGAGCTGCCATGTTCACACCTGTACAGTCTTATGAGAACAGCTTGGCTTCCACGGAAATCCACTGTGCTCAATCTGTGCCCTATGACCGCTGATGACAACTGATCTCTTCCCTGACTCCACAGGGTTGTCTTTTCACATATGTCATATAGTTGGAATCATATAGATTTGTAGCTTCTCGATTTACTTTTTAAAACCTTAGTAATATGGCCGTAAGCTTCCTCATTTCTCTCATTGACTTTATAGCTTATTTCCTTTTAGCATAGATTAATATTTCATTGTTTAAAATATACCACAGATTATCCATTCACTTGCTGAAGGGCATCTTGGTTGCTACCAAATTTTGGCAATTTTGAATGAAGTTTGAGCATCTGTGTACAAGTTTTTATATAAATATGTTTTAACTTGGCAACTGCCAGGGATTGCAATTGCTAGAATATGTGGTTAGAATGTGTTTGTTTTGTTAAATTTAGGGGGAAAAGCTTGAATGAATGAAAAGAATGTTGAGCTTTGTAAGAAACTACTAAACTCCTGTGCTCATCCATCCAGTAATCCTGAGAGTTCCTGTTCTTCCACATCTTTATTAGCATTTGATATTGTCAGTATTTGGGATTTTCCCCATTCTTTGTGGATGTTGTGATATCTATTTGTTGTTCTGCAATTCTCTGATGACGTGATGTTCAGCATCCTTCATTTTCTTATTGTCCATCTGCATGGCTCCTTTGTAAGATGTTTCTTCCCTTCTGTTGGACTCTTAGTCTTCCCATCTAACCTCTGGTCCTTTGGGCACTTATGAGCTAGACAAGCTTCTCCTTGCTCACCCACGATTTCTCCCTGAGTAGAAGAAAAGGCTCCAGTACATTGATTGGTGACATCTTAGTATGCTCATGCATGTGTTCATGAAAATAGCAATTCTCAAGGGAGCTTCCATTGTTATAGATTGGCTTAGTTCCTATCCACCTGACTCCACACTTGGGATTTCTCCTCCTTTTATGAGGCCATACTTTATATAACGTTTCACTACGCCTTTAGAGCTTAAGATCTCAGCTTTCTGTAAAGACATAATTCAGACAAATTCCTGTCCACTTCCCACTATAAAAACTAGTTCATCTCTTTCTATCCTGAGCTAATAATTCAGGCAGTATAATATTTGAGTTCAGGACCAGTTCTGTTCTACTTTCAATGTAAAACAGGCTACTTACTTATGGGGTCTAATAGCTTCATAGTACTCCTGATTCATTGTAGTTTTTTTCCTGTATTGGGGATTATGCCTGGACTCCATGCCTGCTAGGTATGTATTCACCTTCTGAGCTACTCTAGCTTAGGCAAAGTCTTCCTGCTGGAGCCACACATATAGCTGGGATTATAGGCCTGAATGCACCAGCAGGCATGAACGTAATGGCTGATTTTTGAGAGGCACCATATTTTATGTACTAGGAAGGAAGGGTATACTGTCGATATACATTACTCTTTATATGTACTATGATTTCAGACATGTTTGAATGTAAAAAATATCTGTTTTAGAATTATTACCCAGTATTATATAGGGTATTAGAAAAATACATATAGCTTCTAAAACTCAAAATTATAGTAGGAAAGATTAAAAGATTAAAGTATTGATCTATTGATTCATTGTAAGTGCATACTGCTTGGGAGCTGAATTGAGGCAGAGTAGACCAATTGTTAAAGTATCATTTTAAATGTTACAGTATATCCAGCCTCTTCTGTGGCCCCTGGACTGGAAAGTCCCAGGAATGGCTGAGGGCTTCTTGGCCACCAGTGTAGTTAGAAGAAGGAAATGAGAGTAGATAGTAACCTGACTGTGGTGCTAGTAACCTGGACACCCCCACCTTGACTAACCCTTTTGCCTTGGTAAAGAGTGCATAAAGAAGCTACAATTTGGATTCAGGGCCACAGTTCTTTGAGAGTTTTCTCAGCTGTGGTCCTCTGGTTTGAGAATAAACCAACTGTCTTCCACTTATACTGGTGTTGGAGTCATCACTACAGTTTTTAAAGTTACTGCCCAGTTTCCCAATTAAATTTCTGTGACACAATCCCTAGAAATTTTGAGATTTTAACTGTTTTCCTGGCACATTAACTTGGATGAGCCTTGTCAGACCATGTGTAGCACAGTGACCAATCAATGCTGTCTGTTGCCATAGGTTACATTGCTTTCTTCACAGTTATCTGCAAGTTCCTTTGCCTCTTCACGATTGTATGAATCATGTTATCTAGAGGAACAAAACTAAGAACCAATAGAAGGAATTGTAGTATAAAGGGTACATATTGGATTAGCTTACGGCAGTCCTACAATGGCAGTCTGCAAAGCCGAGAATCCAGGAACTGGTTGCCATGCAGCTCACGTGGCCAGAGGCTTCAGCAGTCCCAATCCAGCACTGAAGGCCTAAGGGCTTTCTGGGGAGCTGCTGATCTTCAGTCCTGGCTAGAAGGCTGAGGAAACTTGTTTCCAATGCCAAAGCTGAGCAAGATTGATGTATGTCCTAGTCACAACAAGCACTAGCAGCCAGGTTGGAGGAAGGGGTTTTCTTTCCTGTTGACCTTCCTTAAATCCTGCCCCTTACTGAGAGAGGGTCACCCACACTGGGAGAAGGGCTCACTCTGGAGGAGGGGGGCCTCCTCCTTTAGTTAATCCTTCCTGTAAGAAACCTCAAAGACCCAATGAATGTGTATTACCAAACAGCTCAAGTTGACAACAAAACTACCATCACAGGGACCATCTGATTCCTTCAGTCTTTCTCCCGTTCTTCCTGTGATCACTTCTCATGCTATGACAGTTTGATGCTACATGGCTGTGTCATCAGGGCTTGTAAAACAACAATCAGATATAATAACACATCCATTAATACAATATATGTTATTTAAAGTTGTTGTATGTTGTGTATGTTTTAGTTTAAACGGTTTTAATATTAAGAACACAGAAACTTTTCTTTGCTGGAGCATATATGAACTCATAGACATTAACAAAATGTCATTGAATGTTTTGTTAAAATTTGGAATCACAGATACCATTGCAGGGATCCTGAATATGTAGCTGTGTTATAAGACTGCTGGGTTGTGTTTCAAACTTCAAGTTCAAGCTCCTGAGGAAAAGATGTATTCTACATTAACATACAGGGCAAGAAAACGTTACTAGGCTTTGTAAATCTTTATAAATCCTTTTCCAACAATAATCTCAGCACCAAGAACAAGTGTATTTTAAAAAGTAATTCTTTCCCAAAGCAATGAGATTTTCGGATTATTTTAAAATCTGGGTTTTAGACTGTGTTTGGCTTAAGGAAATCCAAATAAGCTTTTTTTGTTAACTGCCTCATGAGTGTTTCATTTGGATGCTGGAATTAATTTGATTACATAATATATGGAAAACAGCTCTGCCTCCATCTTTCCAATTTAAAACAAAAGAAATTAGACAAAAGAAGAATATGAAGGTAATTGATGCTCATCTGGGGGCATCCCCTTCTACTCACCTTGAACATCTGATTTTGAGTTCATGTCCCTGGTAGACGCTGTTCTGCAGCTATTAGTATAACATGAAATAGTCTCATTAGAATGTGAATTAAAAGGGTTTTCATGATAAAGTATAAAGATTGTAAAAACCTCCTTAGTTGTTTCTCTTCCACTTCTTGGCCTCTGAAAAGAATCTCTCCGTGGCTGTGAGCAGCTCAGCTTTGGCCTTTAGCTTAGAGCCTCCACTGAGAAGAAAGTCAAGTCAGGAATCCCATAGTCAGCTGTTAATGTTCAGGCAAGCCCCACTGAGGATCTATCACATTTAGGATTACTGTTTATGAATAGAATTAAATTATTTTTCTGATTTTTTTCTTACCCTTTTTGGTTTATTACTTGAGACACAGTTTCACAGTTCCAGACTATCCTAGAACTCACTCAAGATTACAGATTAATCAACCCAGATTGGCCTTGAACTCATGGTGATCCTCCTATCCCAGTCTCCCAGAGTTCTGGGATTATAAACCTAAGCCACTCCTAACTTTCTTTTTAAATTTATTTTCCATAATGAGTTACATTATTTAATGGGTAAACAATGAGTTGTCATCCCCAGTTCCCCAATGCCCCTCTTACCTATCCTCACTCAACTGGATATCCTCCTCTGTGGGCAGTCTGGATCAGTCCTTGGGGCAGGAGACCATGGACAGCCTAGGAGTCATCCCGGTTCCACCAGCCCTAGTATGTTGTTACTGAGGGGGGCCATGACTCTGGGTATTCTCCCCCACCAAGGCTCTCACAATCTTTCCATCTCTTCTGCTCAGTTACCTGAGTCATTGTGGGTATTAAGGCTGTTTTATTATTGAGAACTTAAGTGTCTCTGTTCTTCTGCTTTAGGTTGTGTCGAAAATCATTGGTGTCTGTCTCACTGGCTTATTCTATGTTGACTGACTGGCTGTGACTGTGGGTCACTTGTTTATCCCATCATTCTTTGCAGGGTTCCATATGGATCCTCCATGGTATGTCTGGGGTGGTTCATCTCTTTCCAGGATGTCAGCTATTGGCCTGCGGTTCTTTGGTAGGGTTGGATGAGCCACAGCTCTCTCGCTGCATTCTGAAAGATACAAACAGAATCTACATCGGAGAGTGAGATCAGTATAGGTTAACTGAGATACACATTTCTGAATTAGCTGGATTCTACTTTCAGTAGCCTTTCCGTCAATCGCTCACATAATGCATCTCTCATTGGGGGCCCAAGAGTCCGGCTCCCAGTGCATAGCACCCTAAGTACCCAGTTCCAGTTAAGGGCTCCCCCTCACTTAGTGGATTATTTGGCTGAATTTAAAAGCTATTGATTGCCTCCCCCAGGCTTTGACTCCTCCATTGCACAAGTGCTCCTTTCCTGGTTGGCTGTTCTCTACCAGTAGGAAGTGTGGTCAGCCTACTCATGGCAGCAGACTGTGTTTCATGCCAGTGATCTCTGTTTACTGTCATTGACCAGCTTCCCCTGGCATCTTTTTTTTAAAATATATATTTATTGTCCATAATGAGTTACATTATTTAGTGGGCAAACAATGAGTTGTTATCCCGAATCCCCCAATTCCCTCCCTCCCCATCTCTGATCAGTTGGATATCCTCCTCCGTGGGCTGTCTGTATTAGTCCTTGTGGCAAGGGATCCTGGATATCCTAGTACTCAGCCCAGTCTTCCTGGCCAAGTGTGTTGTTACTGATGGGTGCCATGCCTCTGGACAGTCTCCCCCACCGCGGCTCTCACAATCTTTCCGCCTCCTCTTCCGCTCAGTTCCCTGAGTCGTGGTGGGTGAACATTAAGGCTGCTTTAATGTTGTGAGCTTAGGGGTCCTTGTGTCGAAAATCCTGGGTTTCTGTCTCATTGGCCTATCCTGTGTTGATTGAATGGCTGTGGTTATAGGTCCCTTGTTCATCTGTCATTGTCTGCTGGGTTCCCTATGGATCCTCCACGATATGACTGTGGTGGCTCCTCTCTGGCCAGGATGTCAGCCATCGGCCTACGGTTGGTTGGTAGGGTTAGATGGGCCACAGCTCTCTCGTTGCATCCTGAAAAACACAAACACATTAGGCTTATCCTGAGTTGGTTGAATGGCTGTGGCTATGGGTCCCTTGTTCATCCTGTCCTTCTCTGCAGGGTTCCATATGGATCCTCCACAATATGACTGTGGTGGCTCATCTCTTGTCATGATCTCAGCTTTTTGCCTGCTGTTGGGTGGTAGGGTTATATGGGCCACAGCTCACTCACTATATCCTGAAAAATACAAACACAATCTCCATCGAAGAGTGAGAACAGTATAGGTTAACAAATATACACCATTCTGGATTACCTAGTTTCTATTTTTAGTAGCCTCCCTGTCAGACGTTCGCATAGTGCATCTTTTCTTGGGAGCCCAAGTGTATGGGATCCGGTGCATATTGCCCTAAGTCCCCATTTCCAATCAAGGGTTCCCCCTTACTGAGTGGAATATTTGGCCGAATTTAATAGCTGTTGATTGTCTCCCCCAGGCACAGGCTCCTCCATTGCACAAGTGCCCCTTTCTTGGTTTGCTGTTCTCTCCCAGTAGAAAATGTGTCCAGCCTATTCATGGCCGCAGACTATGTTTCATGCCAATGGTCTGTTTACTCCAATTCTCGCAAATCAGCTTCCCCTGGCAGCTTGTGCAGTGCCCTCCAGCCCTTCACTAACTGCCATCTGGGGGTTGGTTACCATTCCAGACCTCGCTGGGACTCTCTATGAAGATCGATGGCATTCTGTGGTTTCTTCAGCAACAGGATTTTGTCTCAGGCCTTTTTTTTTTGTCAAGAGCCTTGACAGAATTCTGTCTTGTTTTTGAAACCTCATGGGTCACTTTGGTCAACAGCTAAGTGAGGGAAGGGACTGGTGACTTGGACCCGTGGCTTTCAGACTGCTCAATTATTCACATACTTAGACATTCTCCCCTGCTACTCATGACCCCTCTTGCCAGTTGATGCCCACTATTTACTCTTTAGGTTACAGTATGCTCATGAGGATTTTATGTTTTTGAACCTAATTTGGATTGGCCTCCTGCTTAAGCCATTCCCCTCCCCCCTTCCCTTACTCCTTATTCATAACCTCTCACTTCTTTCTACTAGTCTGCATAAAGAAAACAGTTATCCTGGTTAAGGACCGCATATGAGGGAGAGTATGCAGCGTTCAATTCTCTGTTCTTTTGAGTGTTCACTTAGTAAGGTCTGCTCAAAGTCAGACCATTTTTTCCTAAATTTCGATATGTCATTTTTCCTTTCAGCTGAGTAGAGTTCCATCGTATAAATATACCACAGTTTCGCTGTCCATTCCTCCATGGATAGGCATTTGGGTTGATTCCAGTTCTTGGCTATTATGAATTGAGCTGCTATATAGTTGTACAAAATTTTCTGCATTGAGATGTGGCGTCTTGCGGGTAGATGCCTAGTAGAGGGATAGCTGGGTCCATTGGTAGTTCTATGTCCATTCTGTCTAGGAGTCTCCACACTGCTTTCCATAGCGGTTGAACAAGTTTGCAATCCCACCAGCAGTGAATGAGGGTTCCTTTTTCCCCGCATCCTCGCCAGCAACAATTGTTGTTGGTTTTCTTTATGATTGCCATTCTGACCCGGGTAAGATGGTATCTCATTGTGGTTTTGATTTGCATTTCCCTGATGCTTAAGGATACTGAGCACTTTCTTAAATGAGTCAAGGCCATTTTTGTTTCCTCCTCCGTGAATTCTCTGTTGAGATCAGTGCCCCATTTTGTGAGGGGTCATTTTGGGTTTTTGTTAATAATTTTTTTGAGTTCTCCGTAGGTTTTTGAAGTTAGGCCTCTGTCAGAGTTGTGGCTGGCGAATATCATTTCCCAATTTGAAGGGGGTCTGTTGGCTCTGAGTGTGGTTTGTTTGTCTGTACAAAAGCTTCTGAGCCTGAACAGGTCCCATTGGTTAAGTGTTTTTCGTATTTCCTGGGCTGCTGGAGATTTGCTCAGGAAATTTTTTCCCACTCCTATTTCATGCAGAGTTCCTCCTATTTTTCCTTCCAGGGTGTTTAGGGTTATCAGGTTTATATTAAGATCTCTGATCCATTTGGAGTTGATTTTTGTGCACGGTGAAAGGAGTGGGTCTAATTTCATTTTTTTACACGTGTTTATCCAATTCCTCAAGCACCATTTGTTGAAGATGCTATCTTTGGCCCAGCGTACATTGTTGGCCCCCTTGTCAAAGACCAAATAACTGAAGTTACTTCCATTCAAAGCTGGGTCTTCAATTCTGTTCCATTGATCTGTATTTCTGTTTTTATGCCAGTACCATGCTGTTTTCATTACTATGGCTTTGTAGTATGTTTTGAAGTCAGTCATGGTGATGCCTCCTGAGTAGGATTTGTTACTTAGAATGGTTTTGGCTATCTGAGGTCTTTTGCCTTTCCAAATAAATTTAGAGATTATTTTTTCTATGTCTGTGAAGAAAGAGGTTGGGATTTTTATCGGAATAACATTGAATCTGTAAATCGCTTTTGGCAGGATTGCCATTTTTACTATATTGATTCTGCCTATCCATGAGCATGCAATATCTTTCCATCTTCTCACATCCTCCTCTATTTCTTTCTTAAGTCTTTCAATATTTTCCTCATATAAGTCCTTTACAAACTTGGTTAGTGATATTCCAAGGTATTTGATTTTCTTTGAGGCTATAGAAAATGGGACAGTCTCTCCTTTGTCTTTTTGTGTCTGCTTGTCTTCTGCATCTAGAAAGGCTACTGATTTCTCTGTGTTAATTTTTTATCCTGCCATGTTGCTGAAGGCATTAATCACCTTCAATAGGTTACTGATACTATTCTTTGGGTCTGATATAAAAAGGATCATGTCATCTGCAAAGAGGGATAGTTTAATTTCTTCCTTTCCGATTTGCATCCCTTTTATGCTTTTCTCTTGTCTAATCGCTTGGGCTAGAACTTCAAGTACTATGTTAAAGAACAGTGGTGCGAGTGGGCAGCCTTGTCTTGTTCCTCAATTGAGTGGGAACTCCTTGAGTCGTTCCCCATTGAGAATGATCTGTGCTTTAGGAGATTTGTAAACTGACTTTATTAAGTTTATAAATAGGCCATCTATGCCTATTCTTTCGAGAGCTTTGAACATGAAGAGGTGTTGAATTTTGTCAAAAGCCTTCTCCGCATCTATTGAGATAACCATGTGGTTTTTGTGTTTGAGCCGATTAATGTGGTGTATCACATTTATCTACTTGCGTATGTTGAACCATCCCTGCATCTCTGGGATAAAGCTAACTTGGTCAGGGTGGATAATATATATATATATATATATATATTTTAATAGATATTTATTTTTATTAATATATTTTTATTAATAAGTAGAAACTCTGTATGTACAAGTCTTGTGTTGGTACATCCATTTCCCTCCTCTCTTTCCGGATTCCACTGAGGACCCTCCTCAATGGGATTGCTGGAATGCTCCAAGGGACCAAGGAGTATGTGTTATATCAGCAGCAGACAGGTTTTTTTTTTTTGGGGGGGGGGACAATGCCTCTGGGTACAGAATCCACATCTTTTTTTTTAAAGCTGCTTGTGGCGGCATGGTGGCACATACACCCCGGCCTGGAGAGATGGAGACAGGTAGATCCCTGGGGCTCACTGACCAGTTACTCCAACCTACTATGACGAGGTTCCCCCCAA
>PVHP010034846.1:0-18841 GCA_004024765.1 Zapus hudsonius
CAGGTCTGTCATCTCCTGCTCTGCGACCTGCAGAGAGTTATCTCTGGGATTGTTACTGAGGTCACTTAGGGAGTTGCTGAGAGATCGTTAGGGGAGCTCTTGGCTGTGGACACTTGGGCTAGGAGAGCTACATCTACCCTCTCCCTTCTTGTGGGGGGAAGAGGCAGAAGTGAGGCCAGGCTTCAGCAGGTTCTCCAGCCCCTTCTTGGCCAGGGCAACATTCCAGGGAAGGGAATGGAAAAAGAGGGAGGGCCGCTCTCAGGAGCCCCAGCACCTGCACACATGAGGGGCAGCAGATGGAGTGGAGCTGCTGACCTTAGCTTGACTTTTCTATCTTCTTATTTCAGAGAGAGAGAAAGAGAAAGAGAGAGAGAGAGAGAGAGAGAGAGAGAGAGAGAGAAGGCAGGTAAAGAGAATGGGCACACCAGGGCCTCCAGCCACTGCAAATGAACTCTAGATGCATGCGCCACTTTGTGCATCTGGCTTTACCTGGGTACCTGGGAAAATTGAACCCGGGTCTTTAGGCTTTGCAGGCAAGTGCCTTAAATCACTGAGCCATCTTAGCTCACTTTTTCTGAGGCACCTTTAACAGAATGACACAGAAGCAAAGCTCTAGGAGAGGAAGCTGAGGTGCCAGGAGCCAGGTCGATTCCAACCCCCCACCCACTCCCTGCCCCTGCAAGCCAGTCAGAAATGACAGCGCCAGGGTGTCTACCAGGCCACCCATTGTTACCTGACTCAACACCCATGCTTGAGGAGACTTCAAAACACACCAAAGCATTCACAGTGCCGTTGAAGTTGATGGGCAATGCAGTGGGGGTGAAGGTCATGGACACCTTCAGGCGAACCACAGGTCGGGAGCTAAACAAGATAGCAAAGAGACTCATGGGAAGTGGCCACAGGACTCATTGGTGTATTCAGTGAATATCTATTAAAGATCGCCAACATGCAGGAGGTGCAGGGAAGAGACAGACCCTGCTCTAATGGAAAGCAAGTATAGGGAAATACTAGCAATGCTTTGATGCAAAATATAACAGGCTCAATTGGTCAGGGATGGACTCCCTGATGAGGAGGCCTCGAAGTTCAGATTTGTTACCCAGAAAGAGCTATGTGAATAATCTGCTGAGGGACAGCGTTCCAGGTGGAAAGCAGAGCCAAGGGCCTGTGACATGAAGTGAGCCTGGTTTGTTTGAAGAACACAAGGTTACTGAGCTTAGAGCCTAGTGGGCGAAGCAGAGGTTAGTAACGTAGAAACTGAAGGGTGGACAGGGTTAGGGTTAGGCTTTTACTCAGGTGGGAGTCACTGAGAGATTTAAGCAGCAAAATGGAGGGATCAACACAGCTGCGGTGTGGAGGACAGAGCACTGGGCAACGTCAGAGAGAAGACTGCGTGGCAGCCATCCTTCTGAGAGGTGACAGCGACAGCCTCTGGTACTAGCAGGTGTTCCGAGGACATAGCCAGCAAAGCTTGATGACAGGGAGGTGGAAGAAAGGCCAAGAGGAAGCAAGACTGGCTCCTAGTTGTCAGCCTCTGTAGCCCAGGCAGCCTTGACCTTGTGTTCTTCCTGCCTCAGCCTCCCAATGGGTCAGCCATAGGGTTTTCTCCTGGACCATCTGCTGACGTAGGAAGCCAAAGGAAGGAGAAATTTGGAGTGCAAATAAGAGCTCTATTTGGAGACATATTCACCTGCGGATGACCATGAGCAGCCATCAAGACATTTGTTGAGCAGGTAGCAAGTGTGGACGTTTCTGGAGAGGATCAGGCAGGCTGGGACTCAGCCAGCCTACTTATCTAATCACAGGACTCCTAATTCCTGGACACAGAGCCCAGTGACTCTGGAACTCAGTGTCCCATCCCTGAGCGTTGTGCTCCATACCCCCATGGAATCCTCTCGGGACTTGGAATGAAATAACCCACCCAAAGTCACACTGGTGAGGGCTGAGGAACAAACCCAGCCAGACCAACCCCAAACCTGCGCTCTTCCTCCTCCCTCAGCCTGCAGGCATTTCAGGGCCTCACTGAGCACAGAGAAAGTGAGTGAGGCTGGGAGATGGGACCCCAGAAAGCAGAGAAAACCCACCAGAGCACAGCTGCCCGGCCCAGTGTGCCCACAGTGATGTCAGTAAGGCCATCGCCATTGAAATCTGAGCCACCAGCTACTGATATGCCGAAGTAGTGGAGTCCTGAGGCCACAGCCGAGGCTCTGATCCGCTGCGAAGGAAGAAACACAAGTGTGGAGTGGAGAGAGGAGAAAGAGAGACCCTTTCACCTTCTACTGCCTCGGCATCACCCCACCTCCTGCCCCTTGGGAGCCCTCAGTCTACAAACAGAAAACAGGTAGTGAGGCTGGGAAGGGCAGGTGGATCTGGCTGGGAAGACTGAGACAGAGCAGAGATCACGGAAATGGCCAGGGGCCAGTGCAAGGGGTGCGTGGAGGTAGGAGGAGGCCAGGGCGACCTGGGTACAAGGAGGCTCCATGTGGGTCTTGGCGGGGCCGTCCGCAAAGGCTCTTTTGAAGTGACATCATGAGGAATCCATTTTAGAAATGCCACTAGAGAGATGGCTCAGCAGTTAAGGCGCTTGGAGGCCCTGGTGCACCCATTCTCTTTTTCTCTGTTCTCATCTCTCTCTCTCTCTCTCTCTCTCTCTCTCTCTCTCTCTCTCTCTCTCTCTCTCTCTCTCTGTTTGCAAATAAATAAAATTGGAAGGAAGGAAGGAAGGGAGGCACAGGTAAAAGAGGAAGGACCGGAAGCTGGAGCAGGTGAAAGCCCAGGGGAGGGATGGGGACGCCTGAGCTGGTACCATGGTGGTGGGAAGGAGAGGAGGGACTAGATCTGGGACTTCATTAGGCTGACAGGCTGCATACAGGGTGTCAGGGTGCTGGGGACAATCCCAGGTGTCTGGTGTGGGGAAGGAGGGAGCTCAGGGTGCTGAGGAGGGGATATCTGTGAGGCCTGGGGGATACCCAGGAGGCAGCGGGAGGAGGGGTAATGGCTAGGAGGGGGAAAAGGGCAGACTGAATGGAGGGACCTGAGGCACTAAGGTTAGGAGGAGACATAGGTTAGGGAAATAGATGGTGCCTCCACCTCGACCTTCCAGAACGGTCTAGAGGAGGCCCTGGCCTGCAGCCTCTCCTGGTATGGTGACTTGTTGCTTTCACTGGTGCTCCCAGCATGTAGGATGGGAGCTGACTCAGCTCAGCCCATCCAATCTGGGAGAGCTTCCAGAGAGGAAGCAGGAGAGGGCCTGCAGGGTTACCTGTGAGGGGCTGGCCAAGAGGCCATCCCAGTGTCCGTTGTAGATGTAGACACTGCCAAAGCTGTCCCTGTCATCTGCCCCGAAGTCCTCCAAGGGGGCCCCAATGGCCACATCTGTGAACGCATCCTGATTGATATCTCCCACAGCCGCCATGGCAAAGCCAAATCGGGCATTGGTGAGCCCACGGTGCCCACTCAGCATGTGTGCCAAGGAGAAGGAACCATCCTGTAAGGCAAACCAGCACTCAGCTCCCAAGAATTACAGGTATGCAGGCCAACCACCCCTAGGCCACCCTGGAGCTTCCTTGTTGATGATTCTCATTCCAGCAGGAATCTGAGTTTCAGACATGAACTTGTGACAAAACTGGAGTCTCCCTGTCTTAAAGTTCAGGAGCCCAATCCTGCCCCCTCTGTTCCCACAGAATGCTGAATGGCAACAGGAAGTCCTGGGGTCCAGTCGTAGCTCTCTCAGGGATTTTTCTGGGAAAGCAAACCAGCACTGTGAGCCATTCCTGATTCCTGAGGTTACTGAGAGGAACAATTGAGACCAGAGAGCATTCTCTCAACAGGGCAGTTATGACAGATGCCACCAACAAGCGCCCAGGTGGGAAAGGAAGGGGGAGGGGAAGAGGGCATCCATCCACCCACATCACTGCCCCACTGTTTCAAGCAGATGTGGGGCGAGGCTCCCCAGCCTCTGCGAGCTCAAGGGGACTCTCCCACCTGCTCATTCAGCCGGTATGCGGAGACTCTGCCTTCTTCTCCACGGACATGGTAAAATGGAGCGGCCACCAGCAGGAAGTCTGTGTTCCCATCCATGTCAACATCCACAGGACACAGCTCAGAGCCAAAGTAGGACCCCATCTACAGGCCGGGAAGAATTCAGTGCTGCACCTGTCTCCAAGGCTAGACTCCCTAGGGATGCTCTTCTGGTTCATAAAGCTGGCACAGGGGACTGGGTGAGCAGCTCGACCCCACAATGAGGCCCATCTGACAGACATGCGAGCTCCAACCAGAAGCCTGAATCTTGTCCAGGGTGGGTCTATCCCTCTCCCCCAGGTCTCGAAGCCCCCATTGGTGGTAAGGGCGGACTTGCCCAGCAGGTACCTGCTCTCCTTCCAGCCTCAGCACAAAGCTGGCCTCTCTGCCCTTCTTCTGGAGCTCAAACACAGCCCCACGATGCTTGTGCCGTGGCGCCCCTGCCACGAAGGACATGGCACAGGCCCTGTGTAGCACTGCCACCGAGTAACCTGGGAGCCGGAATGGTGTGACTGTAAACCCGCGCTCCCCACCTCCCCACCCCCTGGAACTCCACCTCCCCAGCCAGGACTTCAAAGTCAGCAGGTGCTCCCACCGCGACAAGGTCACGGCCATGCACGTGCGGGGCGCCAGGCCGCATGGCCAGCATCACTCACAGTCACTGCCCACATGCTGTATGAGGACCAAGGTGAGGGACGAAAGGCACTAAAAGAGAGGTCCTGGTCTGCTCAAGGCCACCCTGTCTGCACCCAGAGATCTTAACCTCGGGGTCCCTAACCAAGGCCTGTTCCCTTACCAGGAATCCTAATGTGTAGACATAAAAGGTAGGTAGCCCCCCCCCCCAAAAAAAAACCAAAAGAAAAAAAAAAGCAGGTAGCTTCCAGGCCCCGCCCCCAGCCTCTAGGCCACGCCCTTACCCAGGTAGCTGTATTGCGCGTGCGCAGCTCCAGCCTGGTTAGCTGTCTGGTTCAGGAAGCGACCTCTGTTTCTTCGAGTGTCGTACAGCAATGCACCCCCAGACCAGTTAAAAGCCCCCACAGCGCCAAGCAGCACCTGTCCCTGCAAAGGACCCGGACAGGACCAGATGAGGGCCAGGGACCCAGGGGCCAGCTCATAGAACCTTCCTGAGAGAAGAGGTCGTTCAATGGGCTGGTAGACCCATTGTTTGTACCCATGACCCTGCCGGCAGCTGAGGCTCCAGGAGCCCACCAAAGGCCCAGACGTTGAGCGTAAAATTATATACATACTTTTTATTTTTATATGCTTGGTTTTAATTGATATTTTTATTTTTATATGTTTCTAAATTTTTTTTATATTTTCATTTATAAATGTTTTATATGTTTATAAATATTTTTATTTTTATATGTTTGGTTTTAATTGATATATAAATGTATATATATTTGAATATATATTTGATCAAGACGGTGCTCATGACCTCTGGGTTGAGTGAAGGTAAGAACAGTGCCTTTATCTCTCCTTATTGGGTGGGAGAGGCCAGGATCTGGGGTAAAGGGGATTACCTTCCAGTCCCTGTCAGTCTGAAATGCATTTCCCACGTGCAGAGGCCCTGGGCACCTAGTGCCCACCACAGTCGGCTTCCTTCCTTGCTCCCTCTCCTCCCACACACTCTCTGGACAAAGCTTCAGCTTTGCTAGACTAACTAAAAGTTTTCCTAATCTACTCATTTTCCAGGCTTGCCACCAGGGCCAAACCTTGGTTTACTCCTATCGAAGGGAATGACCCAATATTTAAGTACACAAACCCCAATGAATTCCTGTAATAAATACAGCCATTCTTTTGTCTCTATCAGTGGTTCACATCAGGAGAACCAGCAGATGTTTCTCTACCTGAAATGACTCCTTCACAGACAAGGCCCTGCACCGTGTGTCTGGTGGTCACAGAGAGCATCCTATCCTGTAGGAGCCTATGCCAAATGCACCACAAACCTTGTCTAGGATCTGCGCACTGAAGCCAGTCTGTGCCAGCTGGTAGTGAAGGTCTTCTCCAACTGTGCCTGGAAGTCAAGGATCCTGGTGAGACACTCTGTGTCAAGGACAGGGAGACATCACATCTGGGAGGCCAGCTGGCCCCAGGGAGATAGATGGGCCATTGGTATAACAGGAAGAACACTGAGCTAAGAGCAGACCCAGCAGGTACTGGCTGGATAGGCCCAGGCAGTTCAGCCCTCATTGGTAAGTCCCTGTGGAGTGGGCAAGGGAGGAAGTATGTTCCACTCATCCTTTCTCCAATACCAGCTCAGTTCAGCAGAGCTTCCTGAAGATGCTGGGAGGCGAGAAGTGCTGGGGTTATCATGTTAGAGATGAACAACTGAGGAGCCCGGGAAGCATGTCAGAGGGCACTGGGAGCCCTCACCTTCCATGTGAATGATGCTCTGCTGCAGTTTGCTCAGCAGCCCGTCCAGAGCTTTGTAGTTGTTCACCGTGAACACATGGGTCTCACTGGGGTCAGAGGCAATCAGCTTCAGTTCCCGGTCACTGTTATTCTTCTGAAATGCATTTCCCACCTGCACAGAGGGGACGTCCCATCAGTCAGTCAACGAGGGCTCTAACAACACTGTCTCCTTCCATCCTTCCTGCTCCCCACCACAGTGTTCCAGTTTTGCCAGTGTTTTCCTGACACATGAGCACCTTGTCAATTTGATGCATGTTGTCCCTTCTGCCTGCAGAGCCTGACCTGCCTCCCCTATGCTGGATACCAGTTACCCCTGTTCTCCACCAGGACTTAACTCAGTACCACCTCCCCAGGAACCTTCCTAAGGACTCTCCCCATCCTGCTCAGCCAGGAAGCTCTCTATAGGAAGACCTAGCAAGGTCGGGTGACGGAAATGGGACGTGGGGAGGAAAGGAATGTTTGTGCATAGAGTGGGCATGGATACACTGCTTCCCGAAGTTTCTGTCAGGGGCTCCTCCCCACCCAGGCTATGAAGAATCAGGGGTCATCTACCAGCTCCTGAATCTTACCCCAATGGCAAAGCGCTCCACACCTTGCATCTTTGGGGAGTTGATGACAGTTGTGAGGTTGAGAGGGTCCCCAAATATGTCACCATCCGTAAGCACCACCATAACCTTTGATGCGTTTTTTCTGGAGCCACGGCCTGGTGTGAAGATGCTGTCTCTAATAACGGAAGAAAGAATACAGAGAACTTTCCAGAGGAATGACTGAGCTTTGGGTGAGATTTATTCACTGGCTGCTTTGACATTGGGGAGAGGGCTGAGCCCTCCCAAAGGTGGAAATGCCCCACATTATATCACACAGCAAGGCACAGGCCACACAGATATGCCTGTTTTGCATAGTAAGGCTGGACAGTACTTAAATTTATCCCTTTTATCTCTATGCAACAATGGTGTTTTATTTTTTTAATTTATAATGCATGTAATGAGCATTTATGTGTGTGGGGACACCATGTATATGTGCATGTACATGTATGTGGAGGCCAGAAGACAACACAGAGGTGTCATATCTCAGGAATGCCATCTACCTCTGGGTTTTTTTTTTCTATTTTTGTTTTTGTTTTTGTTTTGAGACAAGTGTTCTCACCAGCCTAGAATTAGCCAGTTAGGCTAGACAAGTTGGCCAGTGAGCCCCAGGGATCTGACTGTGTCCAGTACTCCCCAGCACTCAGATTACAAACCTGTGCCAACTTGTCTGTCATTTTTAAAATTTTATTTATTCATTTTCAAGCAGAGGAATACAGAGAGAGAGGAGAGAGAGAGAGAGAGAGAGAGAGAGAGAGAGAGAGAGAGAGAGAGAGAGAGAGAGAGAGAACACCAGGGCCACCACCTTGTGGGTCTGGCTCATGTGGGTACTGGGGAATTGAACCTGGGGCCTTAGGCACTGAAGGCAAGTACCTTAACTGCTGAGCCATCTCTCCAGCCCTTGTCTGTCATTTGGACATGAGTTCTGGGGATGGAACTCAGATCCTCATGCTTGTGAGTATGTACTGAGTCATCTACCCAGTCAACCCCTAGGGGTGTTTTATAGAATAAAAGAGTGTAATATTTCCATTGCGTTTATTTTTATTTTATTTATTTTTATTGTTTAAGACAGGGTCTCACTGATGTCCAGATTAGCCTTCAACTCAGTTCTCCTGCCTCAGCCTCCTTATTGTTGAGATTACAGGCTACCCCACTACTGATTTACATAGTACTTATGGCATCAGGCACCGTTATATAACATTGTGTATACTTTATTTAACCCATTTAATCCTCACAAAAATCCCAAGATTTGGGCTGGAGAGATGGCTCAGCAGTTAAGATACTTGCCTCCAGTGCCTAAGGCCCCGAGTTCAATTCCCCCGGACCCACATAAGCCAGACCCACAAGGTGGTGGCCCTGGTGCTCTCTCTCTCTCTCTCTCTCTCTCTCTCTCTCTCTCTCTCTCTCTGCTTGAAAATGGATAAATAAAATATTTTTTTAAATCCCAAGATTTATCTTCATACTAGAAGTGAGGAAATTGAAGCACAGAGAGCTTAGGCAACTTGCCCAAGATCACAATAGTACAAGCTGGAGCTAGAATTTGAGCCCAAGCAGCCTTCCCTGAATACACTACATCCAACAGAAGTGAGTCCTTAGAAGAATTTCTGGAGGACAATCCTGGGGTGTCATCCTCATGTCCCCCCTTAGACAAGGAAAAGCTGGCAACCTGACCCCTCTCCCACAGTTCTGTCCAGCTAGCTACCTTTTCCAGGCATTATACCACAAAGCTCTGGAAGGGCTGCTTGTCAACATCACACTCACAGTACATGCTGCATGGCTGAGGCAGTCTTGGTGACGCTCCTCAGTTGTGTGATATTCTGGACTTTGTCAAGGGCGGCCATGACATTCCGGCCATCTTGAAGGTCAAACTCAGTTTGAATCACTTCCCCATACTGTACCAGGGCAAAGTTGCACTGAAGGGAAGGACAGGGTGGAAAAGGAGGTTGGCAGAGGAGTACTCTATGGCACCCCTGCCCCTGAGAAAGCTTTCCCCAGAAACACAGGAAGAATCCATTCATCTACCTTGTTCCTGGGCAGAAGGAGATGCTAAGACAGAGGAAATCTCTAATCAAGTATGGGTGGCGGAGGGTGTGATAGTCATGACCCCCAATGAGTCAGATTGCTCACTGAATTTGTGTCCCTCTATACTGACTATGGAACTGGCCATGTGATTTGCTTTGGCCAGAGAGACATTGGAGCTTGTCTGCTTGGGGTACTGGTGCAGGAAAAAGTTGAGATGGTCTGCTGGTGATCTGTGACCCCAACTGTGGTGACAACTCAGGCCACTGATCCCCATTAAGGAAGGAAATATGCCTAGCTGCATGGTAAATCTAGGCAAGACTGCAGAAGAGCCACCCAACTGAGCACAACCCAAATACCTCAGGAACTACGAGCAAATGAAAGGGTGGTTGCTTGGAGGTAATTTGTTGCACAGACAAAAAAAAGTGATAGAGATACAAGGCCAGTCCTCAAGAAAGCTGTTTTATAACAATTTCCTCTGGATTAAAGTCCCACCCTGGAGGAAGACTTATTAGGAAGTTCCAAATTGAAACACGAGCTCCTTAAGGCTCAGAAAGTCTGAATGGATGGGAAGCTTGTTAAAGTTCAAGCAGTAAACAAGGCTCAGGATACAAACACTTCACAGCTCTCAGGATGCTCCTGAAACTTGTAAGAGTCACAAGGTCACTCCCCAAGGTTGTATAAAAAGTAAGAACTTCGTGGAAGAAGACTCCTTCCAGCCAGGCTGCCTGCAAATCATGCAGTGAACTCCAGATATGCAGCTTTTCAGAGTGGTCACCTATGCTGGGGTGGACTTTTTGGTGATAAAGTTTCATTTGAGTCACCGTGCACCTGCAAGTAACTCCTCACCTATGCTCCTATGAGTAACCCCAATTAACACTGGTTCACTAAGCTAGACTTGGGTGGAATTGTTTCTATGGTCTTTTGGCATGTCCTATCTTGGTTGAATAGATGTTTGTTCACATTAATACAACAGAGAACTACCTCAAAACACTTTGTATAGAAATTCTTCATCATGTTGGAGATGAAGTCTTTGGCAATCTTGAAGTCTGGGGGGTCAATGCTTCCCGAGCCATCTAGGACAATGGCAATCTCAGTGCCTGGCCAAGACAAAGGAGTATTAGAGTACTGGGGCAAGAGGAAGGTCAGCATGTCCTGCCCTGTCAGGCCCCCGCCCACACCTGCTCCAGCCCTAGGGTTTAGTTCAGGGAAGTTCCTGAGAATGGATCTCTGGGAGAGGGGCTAGAACCTACACAGACTGACTTCTGTGTGAGTCATTCACATTCTCTGAGCCTCAGTTTCTCCATCTATAAGATGAAGAGGCAGAGCTCTGACTGACCATGCCTATATAACCAAGCCACTGTCCCCATCTCTAAGACCTGAGCACATCTTGTCCCTGGAGGCCTCCATCCAGGTGATTGGCTTGGGAACCTATATTGGCCTCTTCTCACCAGCTTCCTCATCGTCATCCTCTTCCAGCTCGACAGCCCGGGGCCTCCTGGCTGAGTTCTCTTCCTCCCTCGTGCTGCCTCCATTGTCTGGAAAGCAGTCACCTCCTTCCACATGTGTGTCTGGATCCAGGAGACTTTCTGAAATAAACACACAGCAAAGACTCAGGCAAAAAGTTCCACAGTCCCATGGCAAGCTTAGCTCTGTACTGGTGATTTCTTCCATGTGGGACTTCAAGCCTGCCTTGTCCCTCTCTGGGCCTTGGTGTCCATTTTTCTTGATTATAGACTGATTCCTCTCTTTGGAAACCTGAGAGATTTCTTTAGAATTGACCAAAGCGAGATAGTGTCTGATCCTTACCAAGGTTGGAGAAGGAGAAGGAGACTTTAGTCTGGGAGTGCAGGTCAGGAGCCAGCAGGCTGCAGGTTCCTGTGAGCTCTGAGTTGGGGCTACCAGGCTTCCTGGCCTGAACCTGAATGCATATCTGTGAGGAGAGGGGAAAGTCACCGAGCACAAAGGCTGAATCAGCCCCATGTCCATATCCCAGTCACTGTCACTCCTATCCCAGAACTCAGTGACTCCAACCATATAGGAAACAGAGGAACAACCAGCTCACTCCTCACCAGGAGCAGGAGCAGGAGATAGGGCTGGGGTCAAAGCTGCAGTCAGTCCCTGGGTAAGGGTCAGGTCAGCCCTGGTATCAGTGCAGGTGATCAGACCACAGACAACACCAGGCTGGGCACCAAGGAAACAGCATACCAGTTGGACTGACATCAATACCAGTATCACCCACAGGGGTCAACACCAGTCCCCTCTGCAAAGCCCTGTGTCTCCCCTTTCCACACATACAAACTCACCAAAATACTGTCATGGTTCTGAACAGCCGTCACTCCCCAGTGCCTCCCTTTTGGGATGTGTGCTGGAACAGATAACCAGATAAAGCAGGAAAGGTCCTGGAGGACAACCTTGGAGCGAGGTCAGAGGGACAGGGCTGCCCCTAAAGCTGAGGTTGGGGGTTCCACTGACATGCATGGTCATGCCAGGATGCAGTGCCTGTCTCCAGCCCCAAAAAAAGATACCCCTTGATGCCTAGTTGTGCCCAGCCTTAAGACATTCCAGAAATGACCTCCATCTGGGGCTTCTCAGGGGCTCCTGGTCTGGGTAGAGAAGCACCACTGGCGGGCATGAACATCCCAAGGAAGTATGGAAGTTCTGCAGGATTGTCTCACAGACCTCTGAGCCCCCAGCCTCAAAGACCATCCCTGGGGAATCTTTCAACCCAGCAGCTCCAGGGCAGGTAGAGTGGAGGCTCCTCGATCTAGCTCCTGTCTGTGTGTGTGTGTGTGTGTGTGTGTGTGTGTGTGTGTGTGTGTGTGTGTGTTGGGATTATAAACAGGTACCACCACACTAGTTTTATGTGGTGCTGGGGAGTGAACCCAGGGCTTTGTGCATGCTAGGCAAGTAATCTACCAATTGAGCTACATCTTTAGCCCATGTCTTAATTTTGAGGCACAGAAGCTCCTGATGGATGGTGGGCTTATCTGGGCAGAGACTGAATCTACACAACTCAATGCCACAAGGATTCTATCCAGCCAGTGGTTATCAGCACATAGGTGACCAGAGCTGAATTGGGTGAGGCTGGTGGCTGATGTTAATGAGGGAGTCAGGCTCATCCATTCCTGCACATGTTCGTTCTTACTGCGTAACTAGTGTATGCCAGGCCATGAGCCACGTGCGAGGGCTGGATTCCACTAAGGTGTGAGGAGTGTGGGGTCTGAAAGTGTCACTTTAGTCATTCTAGCAACAAAGGACTTCTCAGAACCGTAGCTTCCTCTCTGAGAAATGGAATGTTTGTGTTTTGGTTTTTTGATTTTTTTCAAGGTAGGATCTTACTCTAGCCCAGACTAACTTGGAACTCTTAAGCTCTGTAGTCCCAGGCTAACCTCCCACTCACAGCTATCCTCCTACCTCTGTCCCCTCCCCGCCAAAGGATTAAAGGTGTTCTCCTCCACACCCAGCTTAAACAGAATGGTTTTAAGGATTTGAAGTATTTAGCAGAGTGCTAGACACCTGAGCACTCAATAAATGTTGGGTATGGTTCTGTCGTTAGGACGACTTCGGGAAAGGCAGGCTGGGGTGTGGTGGTTAGGATGGACCTGGCATTGGGGTGGAAGAAGGCTCCCTGTGAGGCTAAGGGTGTCTGGGCTGGTTCAGGCAGGTTGAAGATAGATGGTCTGGGTCAGGATGAGCAGGATTCCTAGGAGGTGGTCCTAAGGACTGCTCTAGAGGAGGGGCTGACTTACCCACTGGTTCGCAAGATAATTCATCCTTGATGAGGGCACATCTATGCAGGGGAACAGAAGTCTTGTTGCTAGGGCTGGTCACCAGGAGCCTGAGTGGGAGGGCAGACAGCAAAGCCAAGCTGGCTGAGGGCTTCCTTCTTGGATGCCCAGGTACAGACCTTCCCATTACAGGCCCACGGGCACCCTGTCTGAGCTTGCCATGGAGAAGACTCAGATGTGGGAAAGGCAGGCAGAGCCCACCCCAGGCTGGTAGACTCTACATTACAGGGAAGGCATTTGCTCAGAGTCTCTACTTCTGTATAGCTTCAGGCAGGAAATGGTTAAATGCAACCCCTCCCCCACTTGCTGCCCATCCTGACAGAGGTATGGGTACTTCTGCTTGTAAGAAAAGACTGTCATCCGGGAGAAGGCTCAGTGGTTAAGGGAACTTGCTTGCAAAGCCTCTGGCCTGTATTCTATTCCCAAGCACCCATATAAAACCAAACCCAAAAAATGGCACCTGCGCCTGGCATTGTTTGCAGCAGTAATAGAGCCTGGTGCATGCTACACACATATACAAATAAATAAAAATTTAAAACAAAAGGAAAAGACTGCTGTCCTGTGGGAATCAGAAAGCTGCCAGCTTCATAGTTGGTTTTAGGAAAGCAGTGCTGGCCTGGGCACCTGCTCTATCTGACCTCAGTAATCATGTTTCCCAAGAAAAGAACACACTGGCACTCTCTGCTATGGGTCAGTCAGAACTGGAGGTTTGAGACCTAATTAAGATAGCCTCAGGAGGGCTGGAGAGATGGCTTAGCTGTTAAGGAGTTTGCCTGCTAAGAAGTAGGACCTGAGTTCAATTCCCCAGGACCCATGTTTCTGGAGTTCATTTGTAGTGGCTGGAGGCCCTGGTGCACCCATTCCCTTTCTCTCTCTCTCTCTCTCTCTCTCTCTCCTCTCTCTCTCTCTCTCATTTCTTTGTCTCACTCATTCTCTCTCAAATGAATAAATAAATAAATAAAAAGATAGCCTCAGGAGATGTCCTCTTGTCCCTAGTCCAAGCCCTGACCGAGGAGATGGCAGAGTCTGTGTCATTCCCCAGAGAAGCCTGGGACTGGGCAAAGGCTGAGGGAACTGGGGTTGTAAGCAGAGAATGGGGAGGGGGATGAGCAGTTTAGTTGGTAACAATGAACCAGGTCCAAGCTCTAAGCTCTTGTGCTAGGGGAACCAGGAAGCCATGGAGGACTTTGTAAGGGGAAGCACGTGATTAGTCTTTTTGAAAGGTAACAGTGTTGCTATGGTGGGTTACAGGACAAGTTAACACAGGAGGAGAGACAGAAATGAGGTGCTGTCTCTACTTCCTCAACTCCTATAACTAGACATCTTTTTCTTTAAGACATGATCTCATGTATCCATAACTGGCCTCAAACTTGATATGTAGTTGACCAAGACCTTGAACTTCTGAGACTCCTGAGTGCTGGATTCCAGGTATGTGTCACCATACCCAGTTTACTAGATATTTTTGTTTGTTTTGAGGCAGCGTCTCCCTCTAACCCAGGCTGACCTGGAATTCACTTTGTAGCACAGGCTGGCTTCAAATATGGCAATCCTCCTGACTCAGCCTCCCCAGTGCTAGGATTAAAAGCATGAGTCATTGTGTCTGACTTAGGGGTTTTTAGAAAACTAATTTTGTTTACTTATTTGAGAGAGAGAGAAAGAGAGAGAGAGAACATTGGCATGCCAGGGCCTCTTGCCACTGCCAATGAATTCCAGATATACATGACACTTTGAGCATCTGGCTTTATGTGGGTACTGAGGAATTAAACCTAGGTCAGCAGGCTTTGCAAGCAAGGGACGTTTTTTTTCGGTTTTTCGAGGTAGGGTCTCGCTCTAGTCCAGGCTGACCTGGAATTCACTATGTAGTCTCAGGGTGGCCTTGAACTCACAGCAATCCTCCTACCTCTGCCTCCCGAGTACTGGGATTAAAGGCGTGTGCCACCACGCCCGGCTTGTTTAAATGTTTGCCTCCGTGTTACCTGTCTTCCTCACTTAACCAGTGAGTACCCCAGAATCTTGTCTAGTTTGTTCACCATGCCTAGACCAGCATCAGGAGCTCAGTATTTGTTGAATATTTTGCATGACAACCCAGGCAACAGCTAAGGGTTGATCTAGGGTGGGGCAAAGGGATGGAAAGCCAGGTACAGCTGAGCCCCAAAATTAGGTCACTACTCAGCTCAGTCTCTCCCTAGTCTGAACCCCAGTCCTGACCAGGGGGCTCAAAACCAATCCTCTCTCCAGACCACCTGCAATGCCCTTTACTTCCTTCTCCTGCAGATGACCTTCCCAGGCTCCAGCTTTCAGGAACTTTCCAGGAAGGTGTGACTGGACCCCCTCCAAGCCTCTCTTAGCCCTGACTATGGGACTTTCACTCCCTTCCTCTGTCTTTGTTTCCTCCTGGATTACTAGCTCCTGAAGACCATGTACAGCTACGCAGGCTACACATTGCAGACCTCCAAATGGCCGTTCAAATTGCAGTCATGGAGTTCTGTAGGCTCGGTCTGCACCACCTCTGCTCCCCATCCCTTTCATCTCCCATGGCTGGAGCTCTCCAGGTTTGCTGACTGAGTGACTGTCAAACCAAATGAACACAGACTGACCAGCTAGGACAGAAGACTGGGCACCTGTTGACAGCCCCAGGGACCCTATTCTACTCTGGACTGGATGCAGCCCCACAGCACCTTCACCCACCCTTTGCCTTCTCGTAGCTCTACAGGTCCCTCTCAGAGGCATCCCCAAATCCTTCCGAGGAAGGCCTGCTTATGTCCCACCCATCCCCCTGCAACATCCCTGGTCTGCAGAGAGTAATAAGGACATGTCAGCCTCGCCCTCAGACCGGGGGCGGGGGAGGGTGCCCCTCTCTCTCTGGACCAGGTAAGCCACTCGACTGCCACATTTCCTGCCCCTTGCAAAAGGCCCGTGGTCTCAGGAACCCAGAATTGCCTCCACCACATCCTCCTCCCATCATGTGCAAAGCCATGGGCTCTTGTCTACTTTAGCAGGTGTCAGGGAGGCATTTATGAGCCACACCCAACTCCCCACTTCGGAAGGCTCTCGGTCCTCTGCTCCAGGAGCTTCAAGCATGGACACCTTGGTCCCTGGGCCTCTGAGGGGTGGGATCTGGAACTGGGGAGTGAGCCCTGAGGTGGTGGTAAGAGGGGCTTGGGCCAAAGATGGTTGTAGATAGATAATTCCCCTACTTTTTCATTTCCAAGGTAAGGTCTCACTCTAGCCTGGGCTAACCTGGAACTCTCTCTGTAGTACAAGACTGGCCTCAAACTCACAGTGATCCTCCTACCTCTGCATTCTGAGTGCTAGGATTAGAGGTATATGCCACCATGCCTGACAAACTCCTCTACTTAAAAATTATTATTATTATTTTTATTTTCAAGGAGAGAGAGAATAGGTATGTGAGGGCCTCCTGCCATTGTCAATGAAGTCCTGATGCATGCATGCATCACTTTGTGAATCTGCCTTTACATGGATAATGGAGATTTAAACCTGGGCTGTCAGGCTTTGCAAGCAAGTGCCTTTAACCACTTAGCCATCTCTCCAGCCCCAAATAATTCCTCTAAAACCCACGTACATACTGCAAACCACTGGAAAACAGAATGTGGAACCAATGCATAGCCCATGACCCAGCAATTTCACAAGGGGACTTAAGTGAAACGGAAGCCAAGGAAAGTGGCCACATGTTCACCTTCAATACTGTTCAGATGTTGGAAAACTCTAGCAACGAATGTGAGCGTTATGGCCTCGGGCAACACCATGAATGGGATTCCAGAGCTCACGCTGAAAGGAGCTGGACAGCGTATGTTCTATTTGCCTCATCATATAGCAAGTTCAAAACCAGGTCGAACGAGCGTGCAGAGAAGCCGAATCAGGAGGTTACAAGTGATGGGAGATGTGTTTGGAGACGTGCCCAGGGCTCCTGGGGCACTTTCAGGAGGTGACCCAGATGTTGACTGAGCCGCCACTCTGCAAAAAATGCACTTGTGGAATGTGCATTTTTTTTGCAGAGTGTATGCAGTGTAATTTTACCAACACAAAATCATAAATATAAACTTCTATTTCATCATCCCACAGCCAAAATCTTCTGGACAATCTTTTCATTGTCTGTCCCTGCTTCAAACCTCTGGCTCCTCCAGACCCTCTGTGCCTAGGTGACAAAGCCCTGCCACCTCCCCATCTTCTCGGCCTCGAGCACTCGGCTACTTCCTTTGCTCATGGCTTCCTCCAGGCCTTGGACCAAGCTCTTCTCTCTGCCTGAGCTCTCCTGCCCCATCCCTTCTCAAGCTAGCTCCTATCATCTCCCAAGTTTTGGGGTGAAGATGCTAAAGACCACATCCCTGGGCACCCTGGATGCCCCCTCCCTCAGCTGCTGTCACTCTGCTCATTGCGAGACTTGTGTCTCTCATGAGCCCAGGAGTATCATGAGGCAGAAGCCATATCACCTACCTTCACTATCTTTTTGTTTTTTTTTTTAATTTATTTATTTATTGGAGAGAAAGAGGCAGACAGAGAGAGAGAGGGAAAATAATGGGCATGCCAGGACCTCCAGCCACTCCAGACACATGGGCGACCTTGTGCATCTGGCTTTACCTGGGTACTGGGGAATTGAACTCAGTCCTTCTGCTTTACAGGCAAGCGCCTTAACCACTAAGCCATCTCTCTCAGGAGATCTGAGAATCTTGCCTGGTGTGGTCCAAGCCCAATCTGGCCCCTGGGCTCACTTGCACCAGGGAAGTAGCTCAGGGCACAGTGGCAGCCTAGCTAACATGGGTGAGGCCCTGGGTTTCATCTGCAATAACCCCTCCTCTTCCACACAGAATAAAAAAAAGGATTAAAGAATTAAAAAAAAAAAAACCCACCTTGATCAGAAAGTAGAGTGAAATGAGAACGAGAAGGAGCAGTCTGAGGCTGGGGTAGAGCAAACACAGAAAGAGGCCCGAGACCATTACGGAAAAACAGCAGGGGAAAGTGACTGCTTTAGAGTAAACTAAAAAAATATAACAACAGGGCTTGAGAGATGGCTTAGCGGTGAAGGCATTTGCCTGCAAAGCAAAAAGACCAGAGTTCTGTTCCCCAGTACCCACATAAAGCCAGATGCACAAGGTGATGCATGTGTCTGGAGTTTATTTATAGCCCATTCTCTCTCTCTCTCTCTCTCTCTCTCTCTCTCTCTGTGTGTGTGTGTGTGTGTGTCTGCCTCTTTCTCTCTCTCTCACTTTCTCCCAAATAAATTTTAAAAAATTTAAAATATATAAGAATATATAATACCAAAACTATAACCAGACCCTGGCTGTCAAACAATATAGCCTGCTGGACCTAGAGATCAGTCCTAATGTGCTTGCTTAGTATGCACGCAGCTCAGCATTAAAAAGTAAACAGAACAAGCCGGGCGTGGTGGCGCACGCCTTTAATCCCATCACTCAGGAGGCAGAGGTAGGAAGATTGCCGTGAGTTCAAGGCCACCCTGAGACTACAGAGTGAATTCCAGGTCAGCCTGGGCCAGAGTAAGACCCTACCTCGAAAAACCAAAAAAAAAAAAAAAAAGCCAATGGCAGAAGAGATATATTATGCCCACCAGACTGTTCTGTAAGCACTTTAAAATATTTGTTTATTTATTGTTAATAATTAGAAACACTGTGTTGGTGCCTGCATTTCCCTCCTCCCTGACCCCAATCCACTGAGGGCCCTCCTCAAGGGGATTTAAGCACTTTTTTTTTTTTTTTTTTTTTTGGTTTTTCGAGGTAGGGTCTCACTCTCGCCCAGGCTGACCTGGAATTCACTGTGTAGTCTCAGGGTGGCCTTGAACTCACGGTGATC
This sequence comes from Zapus hudsonius, assembly GCA_004024765.1. NCBI lineage: Eukaryota > Metazoa > Chordata > Mammalia > Rodentia > Dipodidae > Zapus > Zapus hudsonius. Next base: position 18,650 of record PVHP010034846.1, read on the forward strand.
CTCCTACCTCTGCCTCCTGAGTGCTGGGATTAAAGATATGCGCCACCACGCCCGGCTTGGTAAGATTATTTTTATACTTTCTTATCTTGAATCCAAGAGAGAAGTTCTTTCTTTAACACATTAAGATAGGAAGTGCTACTGTCTAGTCTTCCTTATATTTGTACAGCACACTGGTGCTTCTCATTTTTAAGT
>PVHP010034847.1:0-18838 GCA_004024765.1 Zapus hudsonius
AAAGGAAAACAATGGGGGAGGGGAGGGGCAGACGGAAGGTGGGAGGCGGGACTACAAAGCAGCCCCCAGTCCCAGTGAAAGAGAGAGAGAAGAAGAGAGAGAAAGTGATGGGGAGGGGGCACAGCTGATGGCAGTAGGAGGGGCTACAGAGGAGACCCTGGTCCTGGTGAAAAAGAGAATGAGAAAAAAAAAGCGATGGGGGAGGGGTGCGGCAGACGCGCTGGGGGGCAGCGGTGGGGGGTACGAAGGAGCCCCGTTTGCGGTGGAAGACGGACAGAAGAAGAAGTAGAAGCGATCAGGGAGGGAAGCAGCAGATGGCGGGGGGCGGAATCCCCCGGGACGGAGAGGCAGGCAGATGCGCTGGAGGCCCTAGGACAGGGGGAGGGGCTGTGTACCAATGGTCAATTGAGAAAGAATATTAATATCAGAAATAAATTGGAAAAACCGTCAGAAAGTTGAAAAAGAAAGACAGGCGAGTGCCTGGGAGGGGCGTGATAGACAGAGGGCGGGAGGGTGGGGGCCAAACCCCAAGGAAAGCCGGCCGGCCGAAAGAGAGGCTCAGGCGGCAGGCAGCCAAGAGCTGCTCGCTCCAGCACCGCCTGCCCTGAGGACTCACTGCTTCCTGCAAGCTGTTTTCCACGCTGTCAGCTTCCAGTCGTGCAGATCCTGTACTCGGAGGTGCCTGGAATTCGGCTCGTGGGCGCAGCTAATGCCCACGAGCTGGGTCCCTGATGAAGAACCTGGTGCTAATTTCCCCGAGGTTTATGGAGTGTCTGCTAGTCAGCCATCTTCTCCCTCTTTTTTAAATAAATAAAAAGCACTATTAAAATTTTACATATCCCAGGCTGAATAGGTGGCTCAGCAGTTAAAAGTACTTGCTTGCAGAGCCTAATGGCTCGGGTTTGTTTCTCCAGTACTCACATATCCAGACACATAAAGTGGCACATGTATCTGAAATTCATTTGCAATGCCAAGAGGCTCAAGGTATGTCCATTTTCTCTCTCTTTCTCTCTGTCTATCTCTGAAAATAAATAAAAATATGGGAATATTTACGTATCCCCTTCCACTACCCTACTTTTTCTACTCTTCCTCACCCCTCCACTGAAACCACACTATTTTTTGTCTGTCCTTCCTTACCGCCCTCAACTGAAACCACACTTTAGCTTTTTTCCTTCCTCCATCATACACAATACCTGATAATGGGTCCTGTAGCATGCAGGTCTTGTACAAAAATTACAGCCACTGTGAGGTCATGAATAATATGACTACATCATGGTTGGGAGACAGCATTCCAAAGCACTCCTACCCATCCTTTAGTTCTAACATTTTTTTCACCATCTCTTCTACTGTAGTCCCTAAGCCATTGCAGGCTATGATAGTGATCTCTCATTGATGGCTGAACACACAATTGTCACTTTACAGCACTTTTATGAGTTTTAAGTCTCCCAAGGAGTCACTGTCACCTAAATAGGGAGACTTTAACCAAAAGTGTGATTGGAAGAAAAATCTATCTACCATCTATCTATCTATCTATCTACCTATGTATCTATCTATCTATCTATCTATCTATCTATCTATCTATCTATCTTCTATGTTCTATTTATCATCACTTATCTATCATCATCTATGTATGAATCTATCATGTATGTATACATATGCAGCTATCATCAATCTATGCATTTATCATGTATGTATGGATATATCTCTCTATCTGTCATATATCTACAAAAATATAAATATTTAGATGGGAATTTTGTGTGCATAGTGAAACTATGTGGCCAAACTACAGTAGTAAGTAAAATTTTCCCTAGGTATAGAGAACCTCCAAGCAATGAGCTCTCTCCAGCTTTATAAATTCAAGCATGAATTTCCTTCCTTGGAGCAGACGTCAAATTGAGTAAGAGAGCAGTTGGTTACCAGCCCCACATAAGATGGATTTCAGTAATACACTAATGAGGAACATTTTAACTTGGTGATCACTTGTGTAGCTTGCAGGGCCCATTGATGGTTATGACTACTGATATCTTTTCCACTCCACCATAGCACGTTGACTGCTACTCAGGAAGGAGAAGGCTTCTGGCAATTCTAGCTTGATTCTCAGTATCTTGCATTCAAAGCAACAGGGTTTTGCCTTCTATTTCTTATGGCAACCAAGATTTTTAGCAATAGCCTATATTATTTTGGGAACCCCAGGAGCCTCGTGACCAACAACTCACTGGGAGGTAGCCCAACCCAGGCACTGAAATCTTTTTGTGACAACCTATGGCTTCTGAGCATAACATTACTACCCCCACAGTGTATTTCTGCCCAAACTCTCTTATTTTTAACTTATACATTTTAAGTAAGCTAACAAAGAAGTAAGCTTCTGTATATCTTATTTATAACCTCTATATAAATTAGATAGAATGTTTAAAGAAAGAAGTCGCACACCGTGATAGAGATAAAGAGGAAAGGGATATGAAAATATAATGCTCAGAAGAAATGAGATATATTTGAGGTTCTTTGGGAAGACATTCCAAGATCAAAGGGAATTCCTATATCCATATGTAAATTTTCTATAAATACTAATGGCCAAAATGAGGTAAGTCCTGTGTTATAAGTGATAGTGACCTTAAGCAAAGATATTTTCAATTATTCACCTATAAATTAATGACTATTATGTGTTATATCCATTTATGGGCACAGTTGATACAGGGATTTAAAAGGAGAAAAACAACATGAAGGCTGGAGAGATGGCTCACTTGTTAATAGCACTTCCTGTACAAAAATATGGGCCTTTTAGACACTGGTGTTCATTTTTTCATGACTCATATAAACAGCTGAGCATGAACACACATGTCTATATCCTCAGTCCTTGTAGGAACATCTACTGGAGAATAGCTGAGACTTGTGGAGAAAAATATACCAGGCAAGTATCAGGATTAGTAAAAGACTGTGGCTCAAATAAGAATGGGATGAAAAGGAATGGAGGAGGAGCCCAATATTTCCCTATGGAACAGGCAAGTCCACCCTGCCATAGTCAATTCCACAGAGCACAACATGGCCATGTACACGTGCAGACACAATACACACACAACCACATGACACGTACACACACAAAAAAAAAAAATCAAAATTTCTTCCATAGTAGGTTTTGGTAATATTAAAAGAAAGGGAATTAAGGTAGGTATCATGGTGGATTTTTTAGCACATAATCACCTCATCAGGTTTCCTATAAAAGTTACCGTCCTCTAGTGGTGCAAAATATCATATAATGCATATATTAAGCAATATATCATACCAGGGCCTTTCTTTATAATATAAGGTCTTGTTCACTGGGTAATATTGAAAACAAGAAACAAACCACTATCAAGATGATCCACTCATATTTGGGTTAATGAGCACCACAGATATCATGTATTTTTTATATCATAAGAAAGATAACTTAGTTTCAGAGATGTCACAACATCCAGACATTATTTATTCTTATTCTCTCCATAGATGTAGCATGTTGAAATTAAGCTATTTTGGAACTGTGGAATTGAATACAGTTCATCATTATATTTCTTGTTTCTTTATCAATTAAAACAATTAATATATGTATTTGCTTCCCTGCAAGAAAAATAGTTAATGTGTTTGTTGGTGGGAGAAGGTGATGCAGGCAACAATACAGGATAGTGTATTTGAATTATATTCAGCTGTAGAGAAGCTAGTCTGCTAGTATTTCAAGCATCAGTATATCCATTAGCATTTCCATACAATGCTGCACACAGATCTGGATATGAAACTCACTGTGTGGCTAGACTTAAAAATGACTTCCTATAAGCCAGGAAATATACAGCTCTCCTATGTAACTTACACAAAAATCAATTTTCATTAACAAGAGCTTTTGTGTGCAATGGGGAGTACAAAGTTGCTCTATGGAAAGATTTTTTCTTGTTATTTATTTTTAAGATAGAAACTGAAGGAAGAAAACTCACTAGCATGACAGAAAAGAGAAGCACTAAGATAAAAATGTCATTCTATATGCTTTTTTTCCATTTTTCTTAAAAATGGATGATAGAGACACTGAAGTGGCCTTAAGACAGATTATTCAAATAGATCATGTCACTGGCAGTGTCTGAGGATTTATCATTACATAGAATAAATAGTTTTTGAATAGTTGTTCTTAAATTCTGAGTTAGGATGAACCGACTTTAAGTGTCACCCATTCATATCATCTAGTGTATCTTTTCCTCTTCTTTTTTGTGCCAATGAAGTGATATCCACAATTACCAATGAAAATAACTCTTCTATATTCTGGAAACACTTGAGACATTGATGACACTGCTGAAAGAAAATATGCTGACCATCACATAAATGTGATTTGCCTACATCATCTCCTTGCCAGGTAAAAATTCTCACTTAAACATTGCCTAGATTGACTCCACAAAACTGTGAAGATCTTTCATTTTAAAAGCTCGCAATTATCTGATTTATTCCTAGAATTTAATTTTTTTTATTTATTGTTAATAATTAGATACATTGTATGACCAAGACTTCTGTTGGTGCCCCCATTTTCCTCCTCCTTCTCACCAACCCACAGGGGCCTTCCTCAGTGGGATGACGTTTAAAATTATGCAGATTTTATATCTGCTCCTTTCTATTTTACAATGTATGCTATCTCCAGTGTGTATTATATTTGTTTTCAAATTATGTGGTGGTAAAATAATCCTGTTTATTTACACACGCACACTAAGCCTAGATAATGCTGACTGGCACACATTTCTAAAGTACATAGACTAAAGTAAGCTTACCTTACCAAAAAGAAATTTGCATTGTTACTAAACCAATTTTTTTAAAATCAGTATTCATGTTACAGAACTTTGTATGCATAGTTACTAATAATGCATTTTTACTCATTTTACCATGCGTTACATTAATAACTTCAAGATGATAAAACAGTTAAATTAGAAAAAACCTATATGTATATACTTTTGATATAGGTATATAATTTCACATTCTGTGTCAGAAGTATAATTTTTCTCTTTTTATTGGATTTATTCTCAGGTATAAGAATGTAGATGTTATAACATGAACTCTTGGTTGAAAATAATGAGTCAATAATATTTCTTTAAACATTTTGGGAATAGAAAATTTATGGCTATTTTATTCATGAAAGAAATATAAAATCATTCATACTAGTTTCACTTATGCTAAATAGACTAGTAAAATGTTTTCTAAAATGTGATGAATAAATAAATTTGCTGGTTACCTTTCTTGATACTGATAGTAAATACCTTATCAAATTCATTTTCTAGAAAGGAGTGTTATTTTTTTTGGGGGGGGTGTTTCTACATAGGTACTTGCTCTTAGTCCAGGCTTACCTGGAACTCACAATGTAGTCTCAGGCTGACCTCAAACTCAGAGCAAACATCTTTCCTCTGCATCCTGAGTGCCGTGATTAAAGACATGTGCCACCAAGCCTGGCTAGAGTGCTCATTTTTGACTGACTCTTTCATGTTATAGTCCATAATGTCAGGGAAAACATGGTAGCAGGAATGTGAAGCAGCTATTAATAATGAGTTCTTAATCAAGAAGCAGAGAGCCATGAATGCCAGTTCTCAAGTAACTTTCTTCTTTTTTTCTATCTCAACATAATCTAGATAATGCCTCCAAGACATGTCAAGGGGGTAATTCCCTATGTGATTCTAGGACCTATCAAATTTGCAATAAATATTGGCCACCACAGCAAAATTATACTTAATGACATAAAACTCTGATACGTGAAAGGACCTTTTCATTTTTTCTGAAAAGAGACAATGTGAGTAACTATAATAGATATCGACTGAACTCTCCTCTTTTACTATTCCTATGTTTCTACAAAAATGTACTTCTGCTCTGTTACTGAATGAAAGCATTATATACTGCTCCTTGAGAATTTAGACTGCCACACTTATGATGTCATGAAGGTCCCAGATTAATATCCTGGGTTCTTTTCATCCATGATTCCAACTACTTGCAAGAGATGGGTCTAAATAACGCTTGCTCCTAAGTCAATTATTTGAAAAGAGAAACCATAATGTGAGATTTACTATGATACTCTTAACTCTGTAGTGAATTGAAGTGTTTGTAGCATCTGTAAAATTGATGGATAGTTTCTCATACTGCCGGCAGTTCTATAGAGAATAAGACTTTTATGTTCAGAAAAGCAGCAAGGTCAAATAACTACAAAATGTGGACTGTAAATGATTTTGTAGAAATACTAAAAGCAGCTTAAATAAATGTTTTGCTTCAGGGAAGCAAGTATGTGAGATGATAAAGAAAATGCTGATAGAAAGAGAGAAAGCAGCAAAAAGATTCATGAGGAAGGATGCTAATTAGTTGTGATAATTCAGCTAATTTCATTTAATATTTATCTTAGGGATGTGTGTATTGCTTTATATGAACTATTTTGGCAGGTGCCAAAAAATACTATCTTATATTAGGAAGTAGTTGCTCAAGTCCAGATAATCAGAGGGGTTTAAAATTTAATATTCTTAGCATCTAGTTAAGCTGTTCTTTCATTATATAGAACTAAAATGCAATTGTAAAATTTGCATAAGAAAGAAATACATGTGAGGATAGAAGTGTATATTCACCCTTGTTTCAGTCAGCTTTCTCATTGCTGACACAAAGAACCTGACCAAAAGCAGCTTGTGGAGGAAAGGTTTTATTTTGGATTACAGACTCGAGGGGAAACGCCATGACAGGTAAGAAAAGGATGACATGAACAGAGGGTGTACATCACCTTCTGGCCAACATCAGGTAGACAACAGCAACAGGAGAGTGTGCCAAACACAGGCAAATGTAAGCTAGCTGTATCATCCATAAAACAGCCCCCAATAACACACCTCCAACAAGGTTCTAAATCCAAATTGTCGTTAACTGAGAATCAAACATTCAGAACACATAAGTTTATAAGGAATGCCTGAATAAAACCACCACAATATTCCTTCCACAACAATATGGAAAAAACTGAAGTGTAGTTGTCTGAATGTGAATGGTCGTTCTCCACAGCCTGTGTGAAAATTTGTCCTTCATATCCTGAGGTATTTTTGATTAAGCTTGCAACTTAACTTTCCAGTACTGTGCTGGAAGTTACATTCCTGAAGTTGGGGGTATCTTTTTTTATTTTTTATTTTTTTAATTTTTAATTATCCATAATTAGATATACTTAATAAGGGAATAATGTGTTGATGCCTCCACTTCCCCTATTTCCCTCTTCCCTGTCCCCAGTCATTTGGATATCCTCCTCCATGGGCAGTCTGGATCAGTCCATGGGGTAGGGGGTTGTGAACTGCCTAGGAGTTAACCCAATTCCATCCCCCTTTACATGTTGTTACTGAGGTGAACAATGTCTCTGGATATTCTCCCCCACCTTTTACAATCTTTCCCGAACCTCTTCTGCTCAGTTACCTGGGTCATGGTGGGTGTATATTAAGGCTGCTTTGTTGTTGAGGCCTTGGGAGCCTCTGTACTTATGCTTGAGGTTGTGTTTAAAATCGTTGGTGTCTGTATCCATGGTTAATCATGGGTTGACCAATTGGCTGTGGTTGTAGGTCTCTTGCTTATCCCATCACTGCCTGTGTGGTTCCACATGGATCCTCCATGGTAGGTCTGGGGTGGTGCATCTCTTGCCAGGATTTCAGCTATTGGCCTGTGGCTCAATGGTAGGGTTGGAAGAGACACAGCTTTCTCGGAGCCTTCTGAAAAATACAAACAGAATCTCCATCTCCGAATTCATGGTACTGTCATAAAAACAGACAGACAGATCAATGGAACAAAATTAAAGCCCCAGCTTTAAATGGGGGTTATCTTAAGTCCAGCCTTAAGATGTTTTAAAAGCAGTCTGAGATCTGGATGTTTAATGGCATGTTGGTGACGCTTCTCTGCTATTGATCTATGGAAGTAAGCCAGCTTCATCTACCCTGATAGAATTTCAGCCTGATATAAATGCATTCCTCCAAAAAGCTGATCTGGCAAGGTGTTTTTCTGAACAACAAGAAAGTAAATGCAAATGGAGTTTCCTTCTGATGCAGCATTTTGGGGTTCTGGAGGGGGTCCCCATATTTATGAACTGCAAATTTGGGTTCTTTCCTAACTTTAATTAAGAATTAATAAATATGGACTCTGAATGATAAAAAATAATTGTTAAGTTTATTTAGTGAGAAACTACAAATTGTGGAATTTAAGGGAGAGTGGGATCTAGAAATGGAGTAAAGTGCAGAGTCATAAACACATGGGGAAGAGGAAACACACTCTCCTGTGGAAAATGCTGAATAAGCTATAAGGTATATTTCAAGGAAAAAATTGAGGTTTTAGAGAAAGACTGAAATAGAGCTGCATTCACAAGGAGGAGAGTTAAACTGAAGGTTCCAAGGAAGGATTAGAGTAGAGCCTCAATCATGTAGAAGGTACTTTATGATGCTCATTTAGGAGAGAAACTGAGTCGTCCAAGAGAGGATTTTAGTAGAGCCGACAGCACATAAAAGGTAGTTCATAAAACACAATTAGGAGAGAAACTGAGGCTTCCAAAGGAGATTAGAGCCACAAGTTTATGGAAGGCAGGATCTAGGAGCTTTTGTAGGGAGACTTAAGAGAAACACACAGGGCATCTGCCATGTGTTTTCCTATTTAGGGAAGTTAAAAGGGCAAACTATAAGGCTGATGAAAAATAACAGAAAGCAAATATCAAAGCAGAGAGCAAGAAATTCAGAAAAATATGAAGAGTTACATTCACACTTACCCCAAGTTTTAAAAAAATTACACAAGTTGTAGGCTTAGAGTTAGTGAGAACACCCACATCATAGATCTGGAGTGTAAGGAAAATACACATGGTAGAGTCAGAGATTAGAGGAAAATCATACATGTAATTAAAGTGAGAAGCTACCCCAAACTATAAAGCAGAGGCAAGCAGAAAAGTTCCCTCAGACTAAGAAATTGTACTATGTTTCCCTTCATTACCCAGCCAGGCAGGGTGAGGGGGAGCCAGACTCATTCACCACATGTATCCCTATGGCAAAAATGGAGAAAGGCAGGCAAAAAAAGACCCAAACAGGAAGGAGACAGCACCCTTTATAGTGACAGATTCAGATACTCAAGGGGAAGACCAAATTGGTTAGAAGATTTTGAGGGCAGCTGGCCCCAGAACCAGCCCACCTGGGCTGTAGCATTCTAGATTCTGGGCAGAAGGAGCATTGTAGATCATTCTCTGTCAAAAAGGAGTTCCAGTTCTATTTTTTTTTTATTGTCCATAATGAGTTACATCGTTTAGTGGGCCAACAATGAGTTATTATTCCCAATTCCTCAGTGACCCCCTCCCCATCCCCAGTCAGCTGGATATCCTCCTCCTTGGGCCATCTGGATGAGTCTTTGTGATAGGGGACCATGGATAGCCTACTATGCAGCCGGGTTCTCCTGACACAAGTTTGCTCTTACTGAGGGGTGCCATGCCTTTGATAATCACCCCAAACACAGCTCTACCAACCTTTCTGTCCGCCACTTCCGCTCAGTTCCCTGAGTCGTGGTGGGTGAGTATTAAGGCTGCTTTACTGTTGTGAGCTTAGGGGTTGTGTCAAGAATCATTGGTTTCTGTCTCACTGGCTTATATTGTGTTGATTGAATGGCTGTGGCTGTGGGTCCCTTTTTCATCCCGTCATTCTCTGCAGGGTTCCCTATGGATCCTCCACTATATGACTGTGGTGGCTCATCTCTTGCCAGGATATCAGCTTTTTGCCTGCGGTCGGTTAGTAGGGTTATATGGGCCACAGCTCTCTTGCTGCATTCTGAAAAATACAAACACAATCTCCATCGAAGAGTGAGATCAGTATGGGTTAACAAATATACACCATTCTGGAAAACTAGAATCTATTTTTAGTAGCCTCCCTGTCATTCACTCGCATAGTGCATCTTTTCTTAGGAGCCCAAGAGTAGGGGATCCGGTGCATATCGGCCTGAATCCCCAGTTCCAGTCAAGGGTTCCCCCTCACTGAGTGAAATATTTGGCTGAATTTAATAGCCGTTGATTGTCTCCCCCAGGCCCAGGCTCCTCCATTGCATGAGTGCTCCTTTCTTGGTTTGCTTTTCTCTCCCAGTAGGAGGTGTGGTCAACCTACTCATGGCCGCAGAATGTGTTTCATGCCAGTGGTCTGTTTACACCAGCTGTCATTGTTCAGCTTCCCCTGGCAGCTTGTGTAGTGTCTTCCAGCACTGCACTAACTGCCTTCTGGGGGCTGGTTACCATTCCAGACCTCTAAGAGTCTCTCGATGCTGAACATTGGTATTCTGTGGTTTCTTCATCAACAGGGTTTTGCCTCAGGCCTGGGGAGGGCATTCAAGAGCCTTGACAGAATTCTGTCTTGTTTTTGTAACCTCATGGGTCACTTTGGTCAACAGCTCAGTGAGGGAAGGAACCAGTGGCTGGGACCTGGGGCTGTCAGACTGCTCAATTGTTCACAGACTTAGACATTCCCCCTGACTAATCATGGCCCCTCTTACCAGTTGACACCCACCACTTACTCTTTAGGTTACAGTATGCTCATAAGAATTTTATGTTTTTGAACCTAGATTGGTTTGGCCACATGTTTGAGCCATTCCCCTCCCCCCTTACCTTACCCCACATTCATAACCTCTCCTCATGCCTAAGCCATTACCCTCCCCCTTCCCTTATAAGTCATTAATAACCTCTCACTTCTTTCTACTAGTCTGCATAGAGAAAACGGCTATCCTGGTTAAGGACCGCATATGAGGGAGAGTATGCCGCTGTTCTTTTGAATGTTCGCTTAGTAAGATTTGATTGAAGTCAAACCATTTTTCCCTGTAATTTTTCCTTTCAGCTGTGTAGAATTCCATCATGTAAATATACCAGAGTTTTGCTGTCCATTCCTCCATGGATGGGCATTTGGATTGATTCCAATTCTTGGCTATTATGAATTGAACTGCTATAAATATACTTGTACAAAATTTTCTTCATTGAGATGTGACATCCTGTCGGTAGATGTCTAGTAGAGGGATAGCTGGTTCCATTGGTAGTTCTATGTCTATTGTGTTCAGGAGTCTCCACACTGCTTTCCATAACTGTTGAAGAAGTTTGCAATCCCACCAGCAGTGAGTGAGGGTTCCTTTTTCCCCCGCATCCTTGCCAACAACGATTATTGTTGGTTTTCTTTATGATTGCCATTCTGACAGGGGTAAGATGGTTTTGTTTGTGGTTTTGATTTGCATTTCCCTGATGCTTAAGGATACTGAGCACTTTCTTAGATGAGTCAAGGCCATGTGTGTTTCCTCCTATGTGAATTCTGTGTTGAGATCAGTGCCCCATTTTGTGAGGGGGCATTTTGGGTTTTTGTTATTAATTTTTGAGTTCTCTGTAGGTTCTGGACATTAGCCCTTTGTCTGTGTTGTAGCTGGTGAAAATCATTTCCCAATTTGAAGGGGATCTATTGGCTCTGAGTATGGTTTGTTTGTCTGTACAGAAGCTTTTGAGCCTGATCAGGTCCCATTTGTTAAGTGTTTGCTGTATTTCCTGGTCTGCTGGAGATTTGCTCAGGAAATTTTTCCCTACTCCTATTTCATGTAGAGTTCCTCCTATTTTTTTCTTCCAGGGTGTTCAGGGTTAATGGATTTATATTGAGGTCTCTGATCCATTTGGCGTTGTTTTTTGTGCATGGTGAAAGGATTGGATCTATTTTCATTTTTTTAAAATGTGTTTACCCAATTCATCCAGCACCATTTGATGAAGATACTATCATTGGCCCAGCGTACATTGTTGGCCACCTTGTCAAAAAATGAAGTTACTTTCAATCAAACCTGGGTCTTCAACCCTTTTCTATTGATCTGTCTGCCTGTTTTTATGCCAGTACCATGCTGTTTTAGTTACTATGGCTTTGTTATATGTTTTGAAGTCAGGGATGGTGATACCCCCTTAGTAGGTTTTTTTACTTAGAATAATTTTAGATATCCGAAGTCTTTGGCCCTTCCAAATGAATTTAGAGATTATGTTTTCTATGTCTGTGGAGAAAGAGTTTGGCATTTTTATTGGCATGGCATTGAATCTGTAAATTGCTTTTGACTGGATTTCCGTATTTACTATATTGATTCTCCCTAACCATGATCATGTAATATCTTTCCATCTTCTCATGTCCTCCTCTATTTCCTTCTTGAGTGTTTCAATATTTTCCTTATATAAGTCCTTTACAACCTTGGTAAGTGATATTCCACGGTATTTGATTTTCTTTGAGGCTTTAGAAAATGGGACAGACTCTCTGATGTCTTTTTCTTTCTGCTTGTCCTCTGCATATAGAAAGGCTACTGACTTTTGTGTGATAATTTTATATCCTGCCACATTGCTGAAGGCATTAATCACCTTTAAGAAGTTACTGATAATATTTTTGGGTGTGATATATAAAGGATCATGTCATCTGCAAAGAAAGATATTTTAATTTCTTCCTTTCCAATTTGTATCCCTGTTATGCCCTTTTCCTGTCTTATCGCTTGGCCTAGAACTTCAAGCAGTATGTTAAAGAGCAGTGGTGAGAGTGGGCAGCCTTGTCTTGTTCCTGAATTGAGTGGGAACTCCTTGAGTTGTTCCCCATTGAGAATGATTTGTGCTTTAAGAGTTTTGTAAATTGTTATTATTAAATTGAGGTATAGGTCATCTATGCATATTCTTTCCAGAGCTTTGAATATTAAGTGGTGTTGGATTTTGGCAAAGGCCTTCTCCGCATCTATTGAGATAACCATGGAATTTTTGTGGTTGAGCCGATTAATGTGATGTATTATATTTATCGGCTTGCTTATGTTGAAACATCCCTGCGTCTCTAGAAATAAAGCCAACTTGGTCAGTGTGGATAATATTTTTGATGTAGTGTTGTATCCGGTTTGCTAGGACTTTGTTCAGGATTTTTGCATCTAAGTTCATCAGAGATATGGGTCTGTTGTACTCTTTTCTTGTTGCATCCTTACCTGATTTGGGGAGTAGGGCAATGGTGACTTCATAGAAGGTGTTTGGGAGCCTTCCCTCTTTTTCTATGCTTCTAAGAGGCTTCAGATAGAGTGGTTTCATCTCTGTGATGAAGGCTTGGTAGAATTCAGATGTGAAACCATCTGGTCCTGGGCATTTCCTATTAGGAAGGTTTTGGATTACATCTTCAATCTCTGGATGTAATAGGTTTATTTAGTGCTTTTATCTGCTCTGGTTAAAGCTTTGGCAGTTGGTAGGTGTCCAAAAACTTATCCATTTCTTTCAGGTTCTCAAATTTTGTGGAGTAGAGGTTTTGGAAGTATGACCTGATGATACTTAGAATGTTTTTGGTTCTGTTGTGATCTCACCATTGTCCTTTCTGATTTTGTTGATTTGGGCTTTCTCATTTGTTCGTTTGATTAGATTGGCAAGGGGTTTGTCAATCTTATTAACTTTTTCAAAGAACCAACTCTTTGATTTATCTATTTTTTAATTGTTTTCTTGATTTCCAATTCATTAATCTCAGCTCTGATTTTAATTATTTCCTTTCGTCTTGCGCTCCTCGGGTTAGCTTTTTCTGTCTGTTCCAATGATCTTATTTGGGTGGTTAGGCGATTGATTTGAGACCTCTCTGTCTTTGATATCAAGCCATTTAGCACAATAAACTTTCCCCTCAGGGCTGCCTTCATTGTGTCCCACAAGTTCTGATAAGATATGTTATCATCATCATTTATTACTAGGAAATTTCTGAATTTTCTGTGTTATATCTTGGATGACCCAATCATTTTTTAGGATTGAATTATTCAGGCCCCAGTAATTTGTGTATTTTCTGGAACCTGATCCATTGTTAATTTCTACCTTTAATGCACTGTGGTCTGATATGATGCAAGGAACTACATCAATCTTCCTGAATTTGTTCAGGGAATATTAGTGACCTAAGATGTGATCAATTTTAGAAAAAGTCCCATGTGCTGCTGAGAAGAATGTATGTTCTGTGTCTTTGGGGTAGAATGTTCTGTAAATATCTGTTATCCCCAGCTGGTCAATGATGTTATTGAGCTCCATTATGTCCCTGCTGATCTTCTGTTTGGTTAATCTTTTTAGAGCTGATAGAGGTGTATTAAAGTCTCCTACTATGATGGAATGAGAGTCTACTTCTGCTTTATTTTTGATTAGGGTTTCCTTTATGAACTGCGTTGCACCCAAATTTGGTGCGTATATGTTGATGATATTGATATCTTCCTGTTGGATCATTCCTTTGATGAGTAAGAAGTGACCATCATTAACCTTTTTAATTGATTTTGGTGTAAAGTCTATTTTTTCAGAGATTAATGTAGCCATACCTGTTTTCTTTTTACTTCCACATGCCTGAAAACTGTTTTCCTTCCTTTTACTCTAAGAAGATTGCTGTCTTTAGATGTAAAGTGCTTTTCCTGGAGGCAGCAGATGGAAGGGTCCATTTTTCTGATACACCCTGCAAGTCTGTGTCTTTTTATAGGGTAGTTAAGTCCATTTATATTCAGTGATATAATTGTCGGGTTTGCTTTAAGCCCTGCCATGATGAAGGGTTAATGGGGTTTGTTGTCTGTGCTGCTGTTATTAGCACATTGACTATGATTGTTGGGCCTGATCTCTGGTACTCTTCTATGGTAGATTTCTTGTTTCTTCTGTGTGGGATATCTCTTGTAGGATCTTCTGAAATTTTGGCTTTGTTTTCAAATAGTCGTAGACCTGGTTTACTTCATGAAACACTTTCAATTCTCCATCTATTATGAGGGATAGCTTTGCTAGGTACAGTAGTCTAGGTTGAAAGCCATACTTCTTTAGGCCCAGAAAAGCATTATTCCAAGCCCTTCTGGCTTTCATGATTTCTAATGAGAAGTCTGAGGTAAGTCTGATGGCTTTTCCTTTATAAGTTATGGTTTGCTTTTCTCTAGCAGCTTTGAGTATTTTCTCTTTGTTTTCTATGTTAGGCATCTTAATTAGTATGTGTCTTATAGAATTCCTCTTCATGTCCTCTCTGTTTGGAGTCCTCTGGGCCCCTTGAAAGTTGAGTGGGATTTCTCTTATTAGATATGGAAAGTTTTCTTGAATAATTCTGTTGAAAATATTTCCTATGCCCTTAGCCTGGGCTTCTTCTCCCTCTGGGATCCCCATGGTTCTAATATTGGACCTCTTTACGGTATCCCATAGATCCCTCAAATTATGCTCACTTGATTTCTTGAATTTGTTGAATCTATGACATCCTTATTAATTCCTTGTGTCTTGTCGTCAACGTCTGAGAGTCTGTTCTCCAGATTGTCGACTCTGGGACTGATTGATCCTAGGGAGGTTTTTAACAACTCCATTTCTTTTTTGGTTTCTGCTATAATTTTGTTAATAGAATCCAATTCTTTGGTGAGATCCAGTTTCCAGTCTATTTTTGTTTTTTTCTTGAGATTCCTGAAAATCATTTTTAAGTTTTTTTTAAGTCCCCATCAAAATTAATCAATTGATTGTCTAGCTCCTCCCGAAGTTGTTTCATCTTCAATTCACTTAATGTGTTTTTTAATTCATTCATATTTCTCTCCATTAAATTCAATCTGGAATCTATGTTTGAGTTGGTGAGCTTCATGTTATTCATACCTTTTTTCATAGTTTCCATATCAGCCATTAACTTCTTCATGTTTGCATTGCCATTGTGGTCAGGAGTAATATTATTCTCTCTTTGGGATTTTATTTTTGTTTTTTCTACTTCCTTGCCACTTTCCTGTTCCATAATGGGACTAGGGTCCCTGAGTTGGGGAGTTCCATCTTTGATTTTGGTGGGTTTTTTTTTTTTTGTTGGTTTCTACCTATGTCCAGGTAGGTGAGTGGGACTCAGGCACCCTTGGGAGTGCTGGTCAAACCACTTTGCTGTGTCCTCCCTTCATTGGCACATGGTCTCTGGTGCCCACCGAAATCACCTGTGCGCTCCCTGCCTGAACTGGCCTCTGCCCTCCCAGATGTGGCAGTGGTTCCCAGGTATTTGCCAGAGGCCTGGCCCCGCCCACAGCCGCGGTCCTGAGTGGGCTTCTGGAAGTGAGCTAGGTCAGTTTGCCCTAGAAGCGCGTCTGCCAGTGTGTGGGGGGGGAGGGGGTTCACAGAGAGAATGCGTCCAAGGATCGGGCACTGGAAGGAGGGGGCCCCCCGGGAGAGAGAGATGCTCAGCTGGCAGGGCTCAGATGTGCCTATGAGGAGGCAATGGCTATGGTGGGAGCTTGGGGTGGGGGAAGGGTGGCTCTCTGTTCCTCTGTGGAGCAGAAAGCCTCTGGGGAACCCTGTCCAGGCTGGTGCCGGTGCTGGGGAAAGGGTGGGCTTGGGTTCAGGGCCAGCTGGGGTCTGGGGTTTGGATCCCAGCTAGAAAATCAAACTTTATGGAGAGAGTCCTGGCAAGGCTGCTACTCATCCGCCATCATGCTCCACCCCTAGGACTTCCATTTCTGCCAAGAGCTCAGGAAAGGTGACATGGAGTGGCATCTCCTGGTTTTCTCTAGGCCTCAATCTCTACCAGAGATCCTCAAAGAAACTAGCTTTCTCCTATCCTCCATCATTTCCATATATAACTTTTGTAATTTACTACATTTCTCCTTCTGAGGAATAGACGTCAGATTTGTTATGGTATTCTCAATCTCACCCATACAAGTATACTTTTTTTTTTTTGTATCAAGGGTTATTATTAGTATTTAGCACCATTATTTCATGGGTATATTGCTTCTTTGTGAGAGGGAGTCAGGTAGCTATGTTAGGCAGTTTATGGAAAAGACTTGCAAGAGAGAAATCTTGCATGACACAGTTGGCTGGTTGCAGCAGCAGAACTTGATTTCAGGGTCTGCTCCAGACCCTCACATTCTCTTCCACCTTACTCAGGTGTGTGGTGTGTGTGTGTGTGTGTGTGTGTGTGTGTGTGTGTGTGTGTGTGTGTGTGTGTGTGTCCCTTTTCTGAGCCCCCAAAAATTTGCCCCTCACTGTGCCCAGTAGTACCAATCTCTTCCAGAGATAGCCTCCTTATCCCAAATCGAGATTTTCCAGGAGATATCCTCTCAATTCTATTTCTGGCTCTTTTGCTGTTCATCACTCCACACCTGTCCCCAGGGACCAAGCACTAGTGAGACCATGTCTTTCCTCCCACTCTGGGAAAGGATGTTTTTCTACTATATTTATGGCCTTTTAATTTTTTTATGTGGAAGCTTTTTAAAGAAAATCTCTTTTTCACTTTTTTTTCCCCAGACCATGTTCAACTCCCACATGAGCTCTAAGAACACATGGAAACATCCATGCTACTTTCTTTCATTCTGGACTTTCCCTTAATTGCCTAATGTCCCTAAGTAAGTGTAATAGTTTATAAACTATTACTCTCAGTCTGTTTATTCCAATTCTTTGTTAATCACAGATAAGACCTTGGAGGTTTGGAGTTTAATGACTTTTTATGAATCCTCAAAACCCCATTACATTTGGAGAAAACATTGGAATTCATTTCAATGAGCATGTTATATAATTTAGTATAGTATTCAAGATATCTTCATTTAGGCAGTTACTCCTCCTCTGCAGTATGTTTAATTCAATAATATCATGCAGACACTTGTTATATGCTATGCTATAATTCCTGAGAGATAAATTTGTCCATTTACTTGGTTCTGATTCCTGTGATATTCCAATAAATGTATTGCATATTAGTAAGATTCTAGGCAGGCATGTGGGGCTCCTCCCCTGAGAATCTTTTTTTTCTTAAATATATATTTATTGTCCATAATGAGTTACATTATTCAGTGGGCAAACAATGAGTTATTATCCCCAATTTCCCAATGCCCCCTCCCCATCCCCAATCAGCTGGATATCCTCCTCCGTGGGCCGTCTGGATCAGTCAATGTGGCAGGAGACCCTGGATAGCTTAGTACTTAGCCCGGTCCTCATACCCCAAGTGTGTTGATACTGAAGGATGCCATGCCTGTGGATAGTCTCCCCCACCACGGCACTTACAATCTTCCGGCCCCCTCTTCCGCATAATTCCCTGAGTCATGGTGGATGAGTATTAAGGCTGCTTTAAGATCGGGAGTTTAGGGGTCTTTGTGTCGAAGAATGTTGGTTTCTGTCTCACTGGCTTATCCTGTGTAGATTGAATGTCTGTGGCTGTGGGTCCCTCGTTCCTCCCGTCCTTCTCTGCGGGATTCCATATGGATCCTCCACGTTACGACTATGGTGGCTCCTCCCTTGCCAGAATCTCAGGTATTGGCGTACGGTCGGTTGGTAGGGTTAGATGGGCCCCAGCTCTCTCGCTGCATCGTGAAAAATACAAGCACAATCTCCTTCGGAGAGTGTGATCAGTGTAGGTTAACAAATATACACAATTTTGGATGATCGGGATTCTATTTTTAGTAGCCTCCCTGTCAGTTGGTCCCATAGTGCATGTTGTCTTGGGAGCCTAAGAGTACGGGATCCGGTGCCTATCGCCCTGAATCCCAAGTTCCAGACAAGGTATCCCCCTCACTAAGTGGAAAATTGTCCAAATTTGAAAGCTATTGATTGTCTCCCCCAGGCCCAGGCTCCTCCATTGCACAAGTGCTCCTTTCTTGGTTTGCTGTTCTCTCCCAGTAGGGGGTGTGATCAGCCTACTCATGACCGCAGATTGTTTTTCGTGTCAGTGGTCTTTGTTTATTCCAGCTGTTATTGATCATTTTCTCTTGGCAGCCTGTGCAGTGCCTTCTAGCATTACACTAACTGCCTTCTGGGGGCTGGATACCATTCCGGACGTTGAAGGGTCTCTCGACGCTGGTCGAGGTCATTCTGTGGTTTCTTCAGCAACAGGGTTTTGCCTCAGGCCTAGGGAGGGCACCCAAGAGCTTTGACAGAATTCTGTCA